>ML828066.1:23502-42558 GCA_009831015.1 Picea engelmannii | reverse complement strand
ATTCTTTTATTATGGATAATATAATTAAATTTCTTAGCTCATATGTTCTAAATATGGTCAATATAACAATACTTTTAAGAAACTATTTATGTTTCATTCAATGTAACTTGTATTTACTTTTTTATTGTTAAAAGGAAAAAATTATTAAAAAGTAACGTTGAATTTTTAAAGTATAGTGTAATATTTTCATGGAATTATGTATTACCTTGTGCTTTGTGTGATGAAACATTTAAAAAGTAAACATTTAAGCGTTGTTTTTATGATTTTGTTTACAGTAATGATGAGTTCTTTTATCACATTACAAAAAAGTGTCATTTTAATACCCCAAATTTAGAATGGGTGCTATCGGTAGAAGTACTTTTCAATTTGATGGTTGATTTTGAGGTTTTGGTTTTAATGGTACCGAGTGATAAAAATACAATTTCAAATGATCTCAAAATTTAACATTTTGAAAAAAAAAAAAAAAAACATCTTTTTTGTTTTTAGGTGTTGATTTTTGGGTTTTTCTGAGCTATTGTCTAAGTTTTGAAGGCCATGTTTGAAAAATGTTGTAATTTTGACCCTGTTTTAAAAAATGGTGCTATTGGTAGCACCACTTTTTGATTTGGGGGTTGATTTTGATGTTTTTAAAGCAAAAATATGGGGTTTTTGGGCTAGAGTTCTCATTTTGAGGTCACAGTTCTCATTAAGTTGGTAACTATGTTATAAGGAGAAGTTTGCCAAGTTGCTTGGTGAATTTCAAGATGTTTTTGCGTTATCTTATGAGGATCTTCGTGGTTTTGATATGGGTCTTATACAACATGCCATTCCCATTCAGGAAGGCGTAAAACCAGTCAGGCAGAAACAAAGACATATTAACCCTATGTTAGAAGTGACTATTCGAAAGAAGTTGGAAAAACTTTTGAAGGCTGGAATCATCTTTCTGGTAAAGTATTCTGAATGGGTTTCAAATCTGGTTCTTGTTCGGAAAAAAACTGGTCAGATCATATTATTTTTTGATTTTAACGCATTAAACCGAGCTAGCATAAAGGATCACTTCCCTCTCCCTAACATGGAAATGATTTTTTAGCAGGTCGCAGGGTCGCAAATGATGTCCTTCATGATTTTTCAGGTTACAATCAAATCAAGGTAAAAAGGGAAGATAAATATAAAACCACCTTTATTACTCGTTGGGGTACCTTTGCTTATGAATGTATGCCTTTTGGTTTATCTAATGTAGGTTCCACATTTCAAAGAGATATGAAATTATCTTTTGACGATTTGATCGGTAAAATCATTCAGATTTACCTTGATGACTTAATTGTATACTCTAAAATCCGATCAGATAATTTTGGTCATTTGAGAAAATTTCTCATGCGGTGTAGGAAATTCGGTGTTTCTCTAAATCCTTCCAAGTCCATTTTTGGTGTTACCGAGGGAAAACTCCTGGGACACATCATCTCTTATTCAGGCATAAGCATTGATCCTGAAAGGATTGTCGCTATCCTTAACCTTCCTGATCCCACTTCTAAGAAATAAATTCAATATTTTATGGGGGTTATCAACTTTGTCTGTAGGTTTGTCCCAAATTTTTCGGTGATGGTCAAACCAATTCATAATCTACTTAAGCAAGATCATCATTTTTCTTGGACAGACGATGTCGAAAATGCTTTTGAAGGGATTAAGAAAGCAATCAGTTCCGCACCAGTTTTGGCGAAGCTGGATTTTGAGAAGGAATTCACGATATATACTAATTGTACTGAAGAGGTAGTCTCTATTGTCCTCATACAAAATGATGACCAAGGAAATGAAAAACCGGTGGCTTACATGAGTCAAAGTTTGACTGATGATGAATTTAAATATTCTTTTATTGAGAAACATGATTTCGCTCTTGTTAAGTCCATTGAGAAGTTTTGCCACTACATTTTAGGTAAGCATACATTGGTAAAGGTCCCTTTACCTGTTGTTAAGTTTTTTCTCTCACGGACTTATCTTTCAGGAAAACTTGCACATTGGCTTGCCAAGATCCAGGAGCATTATTTGAATATCGTAACTTCTACCACTATCAAGGGACGTGACCTAGCCCTTCACTTGGCTCAACATGCTGAGAATGGTGAAGAAATTGATGAAGAATATAGTTTCCTTTCAACCCTCTTTTACATTGACGATCAGATCCTCCATGTGTCTGAACATCCTTGGTACAAGAATTTAGTTTATTATTTGCAAAACCAAAGATGTCCAGACAAATTAGACACTCATAAAGGGCAAAGACTTTGTCTCGAATCTGCAAGATATGTCATTATAGGAGACCTTTTATTCTGAAGGTCTGCCGACGATGTGTTGCTTCATTGTGTAAACAATGAAGATACACACAAATTGTTGCAAGAAGCTCACGGTTCTTCAAGCTCTGTCATTCATGTGGGAGGTCATTTTTCTGCAAAAACCATAGCTTTCAATATTATTAGAAAAGGGTATTATTTCCCTTCGATATTTTGTGACTCTTATTTTTTTTCGAGGTCTTGTGAAAAATGCCAAAAAATTGTTGGGAAAGAACGCCTTTCAGCCATGCCTTTACAACCTATCCTACCAAATTTTCCCTTTTCAAAGTGGGGGTTGGATTTCATTGGTCCTATTATTCTTCCTTCTTCAATTGGGAAAGTTTTTATTCTGAAAACCACAAACTATTTTACAAAATGATTTGAAGTTGTCCCACTTAAGCATTCCACAGACGATTAGGTGATTTCTTTCCTTGAAAATAATATTTTTTCCAGATTTGGTCTTCCATTGGAAATTATTACAGACAATGGTCCCACTTTCATTTTTGCTAAGTTGACTCGGTTTTTAGATAAATTTGGGGTTAAACATTTCACCTCCTCATTTTACTATCCCCAAGGAAATGGGCAAGTCGATTCTACCAACAAAAAATTGGTAAGAATCGTCAAAAGGCTCATCGAAGATAAGCCTCGTTAGTGGCACACCCTCCTCACTTATGCTCTCTGGGAAGATCGAACTACTGCCAAAGTAATCACTGGTTGTACTCCTTTCGAGTTGGTTTATGGTCAAGAATCCCTCTTGCCAACTAGGCTGGAACTTTCTTCCTTAAGGTTGATGCTATAGATTGAAGAATTGAATTCTTCAAATGTTTCACAAAGGGTAAATGTGTTACTAGATTTGGAAGAATAAAGGATGTTTTCTTTAGATAATATTAAAAAGAGGCAACAAACTGTTAAGAAATATTTCAACAAGAGTGTCAAAATTGTCAAGTTCAAAGTCAACGAAAAGGTTCTACTATGGGATTCGGCTCATGCTGATAGGGGAAGACATTCAAAATTTCAGAAATTATGGCTGGGTTCTTTCAAAATCGCTTTTGTCTTAGGCACAAATTCTTACATTCTAAAAGATTTGCAGGAGGGATTGTTTTCCTACAGCACTAATGGTTCTCACTTAAAGCATTACGTGGAACCAACCTAAAAATCTCTAACACTATCTGGATTTCATGTATTTTAGTAGTCTATCTTTGTTTCAGGTTTTCGTTCTTTTTTTGCTTACGATAGTTATTGTCTGTTTCAAGCATTTCCTATTGTTTTTACTTTTATGTCACTTTATTTCTTCTTTTTAATCTTTTGCAATTTTATTATGTTGGGCTTCGTATTTGGTCATCTTTTAGTTTTAGTAGAGAATAAGGTGTTGGATCATATTTGCCACAGTGACACTCCTACAAAGCATTGTTACTCAATAACAATCAAGCTTACATAGTTGTTATGATGTCTTCTCTGAAGGACCCTTGAAATTGTTATATATTTCCACTGATGCCTTATAAAGAATTGGTTGACTCCCGCTTCTTCTCACCTTTTCTTCATCCATTGATATTTTAAGATCAAATCTAGAAATGTTCCTCCTTACAAGTTAAATAGCATATTCATGTCGATGGATTATGCATATAGTGGTAAAAACCCTCATACTTAACATTTTTCATGAGTTATTCCCAAATTGTTGGTCATGTTTCCATTAAATCCACTCATTTCCCCCTGTTGAGTAATCTTCCTGATTATATTTTCCTTGACCCGTTGTTTTGGTCTACGAAACCGTGAGTTCTGAGTTCTAAATCTATTGACAACAAATTTTTCTGTGGAGTCGCTAGTTTGTTAACGATTAAAAAGTCGTCACTAAGTTTTGCCTGCAAAGTGTTGCTAAGCCTATTATTATAAAAGCTAAGTAATAATAGTAGGTGGGACCCCCTTGTAGATTGGAGATCAAATCTGGTGCTTATTTTATGTTATGCTTCTATTGACACTGTCTACATGGTTGACGATATCTTGTTTTATTGGATCAGACATATAATACATGGTTCCCTTGTTCCAAGCTCAAGTTCTATACTGAAGTTTTCATGGTTACCATTGTTGTCTGTTCTTAGACCTACTACTTGTGACACTTGCAACAAACATATGTTAAGTAACAACAAATGAAAGGAAATTAAAGGAAGAAACTATCCTATGCTAACATGTTATGTGCATTGGAAAGGTTGTGGAAAATCCTAGCTAACATATGATGGCCATGTGATTTATTGAGGTTGTATAAAACATAGTTGACATGTATCTTTGTATAGTGGAGATGGTAATATGTGATATGGGTGGTGCTCTTGGAAATTAATGATTGTTGGTCTCAACACATGGTCCAGA
This sequence comes from Picea engelmannii, assembly GCA_009831015.1. Classification (NCBI taxonomy): domain Eukaryota; kingdom Viridiplantae; phylum Streptophyta; class Pinopsida; order Pinales; family Pinaceae; genus Picea; species Picea engelmannii. The sequence continues at coordinate 37,900 of ML828066.1, read as the reverse complement.
GTAGATGATTACTTGACTAAGTAGATGGCGCGTACTAAGAATTGAATGAACATTGAAGTATGGAAGTGATGCGAAATTACTGCACATCACCTTTACTCTTGTCATTGAACATCACCCTAGTCAGGTTATTGCTCGAACATTGTTGTTGGGGTTATGCTCTGATTCCTTAGTAGGGAGAAACCGCTCAGCCTACCCATGATTTAAGGCATTCGATTACAAGTATGTTCTTTTTTTGTCCCTTCATGATTCTACTCTGGTATGAAATGGACGTTGTCTCAGGTGTATTGGTTTATGCCTTCCTTAAGATTGGCAACTGTGTAAAATGGTGATTGTGAATGAAATGTTGATGATTCTCTTTGAAATGATGTTGAAGTCATAGTATTACTGGTTTTCCTAAGCATTAGTGGTCATATGAGTTCTTTGTTATCCTTGTTGGTTTTATTAGAGTATCCTTGTTGGTCTCAATGTGCTATCTTCATTCTTTCACATCGTTGTATCCGGTCTAGGGGATTTTATGGGGTTTAATAACTAAAGTGTCTGTGCCACCACACATTGTATAGTTGAGCATTTGTTTGATTTCGCCACTAGAGGTCACAATTTGGGTTTTCCTACTCTTACTCAGCCCTGTCTTCACCTATGTGTGGTAGTTGTTGGATTTAGGATGCACAAGGGTTATACCCCGCATGCGTTAAATAACATTGCCACGCCAAGATTAAAGCCTCACCTCCTGTTATGGCCCCGTCATGGAATTGTTTCCTATCCAAAAAAGAATCTTAGCTCTCTCTGTGTGTACACATTTGGCCTCGTAGTTTTCACCATTATGAGGAGTTGGCTCCGTTCCCCCTGTGATGGATACCGGACAAACCCTTAACCCTCCAGTCTGGAATTTCACAGAGAAGATTGTCGGGCCTGTCAAGTTGTTATGGATTATTGTGAATTGGATGCATGGTCAATTACTCTAAAGGCAGACTCGCCCAATTGTTCATTCAACAGTCATGTGCGTTAGTTACTAGTTCGGTTATAATAATGACAAATCATGCATTGTTATTGGCACAACTCAAATTACACAGTCATTGGGTTTTTTTTTTTGCACTAAAGATTGTTTGGATGTTTAGCTAGCATTGGTTATAAATGCTTGAAGTTGCTCATGCATGTCGCGTTATGTGTATGGGTTTTTGCACATTGAAATAATGGTCATGGTAACTATGTTTTGCCTTGGGGCCAAATGATTATGGAACCGGACGACTGCATACCCACTGTATCCTTATGATTTTTCGTTTGTATAAGCCTGAGGTTGTACAACATAGTTGGTTATTGTTGGATTAAATCGAAATAATATTGTGTTATTAATGACCCAGCACGATGGATTGAGTTATGACTGGGACTATGTGTTTGATTTTGTTATATTGCACCGTAATGATTTGGTGGTTGCGCATTGTGCACAATATGGACAGTTTTTTCTTTCACAGGGTTTTAAGCGTGTTTAATGGTTCCAATCGACCATTTGTTGAGAAGGGCATGTGTCGATATCTCATCGTTTTGGAGGGATTGCTCGGTTTTTAAGTCACATTGAATTTTATTTTTATTTTATAGTGGCAGAATTACATAGCCTGGGCAAATGACCCTGTGCGTAGCTTGTGTCTAAATAGTGGTTGTTGGTTATATATTTAGATATATGTTTGGGTGTGGCAATTTGGTCTTGATTATTTTAGGTTACTGTCTATATATGTTTAACGAATGTCATTGAATTTAACTGACATGATCGACTGCAGTGATCATGTGACTTCATTGTAAATTATAGAAACATGAAATTGGGTATATTGGTTGATTAAAGTAAGATAAGGGTAGTGATTGATTTCGATGGTTAACATAATGGAAAGGCTATTGTTTGATAATTGTTATAAGATGCGAAGAAGGGAACACAATTTTCTTAGAGATTGTTTGGAATGCATACTATCTTATGATGGCACTATGTTGTATATTTGATTATGAATAGTAAACTAGTTAAATGCACAGAAATTTTTATTTGGACAAGACGATTGATAGTTGATGCATCCCTTTTTGCAGAGTGTTCTATGGATCACTTAATTAATTTCATGAACAATAATCGTTTTTTTCCCTTTCATTATTTCATTTTCGCTAATTACAAACCCCTTCGCCTCCCATATTCATTTTTTCACTCCCTGTTCTGAAATTAATTACAGTCAAGAGAATTTTGGTGTTAATGCAGTCGAAAGAGGCAGTGTCTTGCGTGGATTACAATGATGTTTTATTGGGTTGCTCGCAGTTGATTTTTGTTGTCATTGAGCAGTAACCATGTTCTTTTCCCTTCATGGAATCATGTGTTCGCTCAATACAAACCCCTCACATATCCCATAACCATTTTCACCCCCTGCTCATTGATAAGCAGTAAAACAATTTGTATGGATTGGATTGCATGAGTCTCGTATATTGTTGAGCCAAAGTCCATTTCATATTTTTTAAACGAGTTGTCATGTATGGTTAATTAAAATATCATTGCTAATAAATAACGCATGCAGGGATGAGCTATTCAAATAAAAGGCTAAAATCAGAGGCCTATTATGCTTATGTCAAAGAGAAGGACTAAAAATGGTAACATCAGCATAGGGCAATGTGTCTTTTGAGTTTATTCTATCTAGTATGGTTTTATGACAATTGACTTCAGGGATCTTTGGACAACATGCATTATTTTGGATATATGAGTATTATTTGTGAAATAACTTCAAATTTCATGAGTTTAAATTACCAAAAGTGAATATGTGTATGGGAGACACAAGGAGGTATATTTTTCTTAACTAATGGTTATGTTATAATTGTTATGATTGTTATGAACTAAAGGGAGTTACAAGGGGTCCCACCTACTAGTTATTATTATTTATGACCCTTATTATAATTCTTACTCTTCCCCCTAACTAAATTTAGTTGAGTCTTGTAGTTAACTTAACTAATGAATCGGTTCAACTTCTTCAACCAATTCTAATTTGTTAAAAGCAAAAGAAAAGGGAGGAACAGAGGAGGATAGAAGTAGAAGCATGCTAAGGTTTTCTCTTTGAGTTTATGTTGAGATAGTTCAGTTTTCATTCATTCATACATTCATCACAGCCTAATTCTCTTTTGTGATAGCAGGTTCTTATTGTAGACAACAATATTTAGGGATGAATCAAATCATTCAGACACTTGTTTTTCAGAGGTGTTGATCTATCTTTGATAGTTTGTGTAGACTTGTCTGTTTATGAATTAATTTTCATGACTGATAAAGGCTATTGTGCAGAGTCGAGTGGGCAACAATTTGTGGCAAGATGATCTAGCTTTTAGAGTTTAGTTTTGGTTTTCTGTCAGAGGTCCTTTTGTATGTTCCATTGGGGATGTCTAAGTTTGACTTTGGTCCAAGATTTGTGTATGAGATTTTGTAAAGGAAATGACTCTTTGGTGAATTGGAATGAAATAAAGGATTATTTTATGTCTCATTTGTCTTGATTATCATCTTGGCATCTTTACTTCTATTCTTACATTTATTTTAGCAATTGTTATATTCAGAAAATTACATAAAAAGTGAATTTCCATCAAGATTTTTGTTGATAAAAGACTAGCCTAAGCACTTGTAATTAATACTTGTGAGTTAGGATGTTATTTTTGTTGGCTATAAACATAGGGTGATATTTCTGTCTACTTTGTTTTAGCCAAGTAAAGTCTGAAAATGCTTGAGTAAGATCATTTCATATCTTTTCCTCAACACTCCTTTCTCTCTCCTATGTGACTATAGGGTGTTTTCCTATCCCTATTGATTCATCCGAGGAAGGGAAATCCTATTTAGTTGATGCTTAAAGGACCATTGGAGGAACCTAGGCGGTTGGCTTTGAGGCAGTGTCGGCAGTTGGAGTCAGGTTGTAACCACTCCTTTCTACCATTTTTAATAAAAGAGTTCTCTTTCCCTCCATACTTGTGTGATATTGTTCAAATTACTTATGTATGCCAATTTGATTCACATATTGGAATTTATCTATATATTGCACATATAATTTGATCTTGTAAATACCTTTTTGCAACATTTTCTTGATCTCCTTTTGCATATTAGTTCTGGCAGAGATCGAGGGCGGATTGAGGGTCGAGAGCGAGGAATGATATCAACTGATAGGGTACAAGGTGTGACATTCTTTCTCCTCTATCCTTAGGTAGTTATTTCATTGCAAATTTTGAATGAAAGGGTAGGTTATGTCTTTTTCATATGGTCAAGCTCTGTTGTGACCTGACCCAAAGTCATAGGGGAAAATCCCATAACAGTACCCCATGGAGAGGAGCTACAAATTCATAACTTGGGATTTGTAAATTGTGAATAAAAAAATGCACTTGCATGCCCAACAAAACAACTCTCTCTTTGGTTCATAGCTTGGGTGGTTGGGTAGCATGGTTGTTATCCTCCCCACTCGGGTTCAATTCCCACAAAGTGGACATGTTGGCCCGTTGTGATAAGGATAGAAGGGTATATGCCCCATAGGATAGAGGTTCCACCCCGATGGTCTTCATGACATCTCAGACCTTCCTAAGTCATAAGTTTACTACTAGGTTCTAGTTTGTGGGATGTTGGAACTAGCCTAGGGGTTATAGTGGCAACCCGCCAAATTTGAACCTAGGCCTCGCCTAGGTAATCCCAGTGAGTTATCGATTCCACTAGATATAAAAAAATAAAAAAAACATTTGTATTCTATCTCACAAAACATGTGCACATTTATCCATTGTCATGCCATGGAATCTGATTTTTTGTTTCAATTTCACTTGATTTAAAATCAAGTGTATTCAAAACATTGAAGTAATTCAAATATCGAAACCAAACCATTTGAATGAATATATCAAGTCGTCATTTACATCTGCATTTTAGACATATAAATCTCAGGATTTGCAACTTAACTTAGAAAGAAAACATGTTTTGTTTGTATTTACATAAAAAACTTTCATATGACTCAATATTCATATGAAATCCAAACCCAAATTGATTCATGAATGGAAAACAAACCCTGATTCTAGAAAATCAATGGAAATACTGCATTGAGTACCCAAATTAAGGCTCTCATCAATTGATCGAAATTCTCATTGCTCAACACATGTATCCATTGATTGAACCACATGATGAATAAATCTTTGGGTCAACACATGGTGGCGTGACTTTGTGGCCACACTGTCCATCTCTCTTTTATGTGTAACAACCTCTGCTTTCTTTGTTTCAATATGGATAACATGCAGTCGGGATGGTTAACATGCACCTAGGAGATGAATAAATATTTGTGTAAATATGTGGTGGGGTGACTATATGGCCACATTGTTTGTCTCTCTTGTGTTCGCAACAACCTCTTCTTGTTATGTTTGAATATGGATAACACATAGTCGAGATGGCTAACATGCACCTAGGATTCTTCTAGATAAGGATTATTTTCGCTAACCAATTGATTGACGAACCCATGCACGCTAAAGCTTGCAATTTCAATGATTGGGAGTGAAACTCAGGCAGTCGGGATTGCTCCTACTTTTATATAGGGAAATTGATGGATGTACTAGTCGTCTATGCTCAAGATCTGGAAGATGTATTACTTTCACACCATGTTTGAAGAGTGAGAGCTTGTTTATATATATGAGATTGTAGTCTTTGAGCGGGTTGTAGGGTGACTTAGGGTTCTCCATGCTCTTGTGTAGAAATATTTGGCTATTGAATGCGTTGGAACATGTGGTTCCATAGTAAACCTCACCTTGTCATTTGAGTGGGTTGACCAAGTCCTTGAATGCGTTGGAACATGTGGTTCCATAGTAAACCTCACCTTGTCATTTGAGTGGGTTGACCAAGTCCTTGGGTCGATGACCAAATAAATTGTTGGTTGATCATGTCCACTTACGATTCCACATTTGAGTTTTATGTTCAGATGCAACCAACTCTTTCACAGGTTATTGGTTTGGTCCATGATCAAAACCTATTTATAGACAATCCTTCTCATCGACCTATCATCAGATTATGATCATCGATATTTTTGTTCTCACTCTCATGGAGCATTATCGTGCTTCAGTGCTACAGTGTCTTTAGACACCACCTATCTGATCTCAGATTTTCTCTTCTCTGCAATAAATCCTTGTCCCAACATGGTATCAAAGTTGTTGGTTGTGATCTCAGGAGGTTTGTAGAGAACGAAATGCGATTGAGACATTGGTGAAGTCGTGATATTTTTCAGTGATGGGTGGTTCGAAACCGGAAACTCACTATCAATATATTTTTCCCATCGTGGGTTATTGAGCTGCATAAACTCTTCATTTTTCTGTGCATTATGGGGTATTCCCTAATTTTGTTGAATATATGGAAGTTGTGTATTCATTGGACTGGATTACATGATTGATCCAATGGTGGCTCTGGTGGCCCATTTTGTCATATTTCCTCGGCTCCTTTCTCAATTGCTGAAAAAGTTCTCACACGCACAAAAAAATCAACTCGAGTCTCTTCGCACGGGTTGTTTTGGTTATTGTCCAGAGCATCAACTGATAATTTTGAGACGATTATACTGATACTACTCGGAATCGTTGTCTTCCTTCAACATTGACTCGTGATCCCTTGACCGGCCATCAACTAGCATGGAAGAAGAACATTGACTCGTGATCCCTTGACATGGTCAAAACCCCTCGACCAATGTCCATCGATTGAATTGACTCAAGCTACGAACTCGACGTATAGTAGAAGAATCATCCCTCACTCAATTCGAGCGGTAAAACCCTCAACCATAAGGCTACTCGACTCGACCAAAGAAATTTTGACAGACAAGACAAGGGATGTGTGTGATTTCAAAGAGGATAGACTCAACTTTCATACCGATGAATGCCCTAGTTCTTCTGTCGACCAATCAACCCTTCGTCGCCTGAGCAACAGTGTGTCGAATCGACTTGTAGAAGAAAAGTATCCATCGAATCGACTGGCAGACAAAGTCAACTACCTCTCTATCTTGATGCAACTTGCATAACTCCTTTTTTTATTTCTACCATTGGTGCGTGGATAAATCTCTGAGATGCATTTACGTTTGTTGGATTAGAGATCGAATGTCTGAAGATCGCGTGGGAAGATTGACTTTCCCTTTTCCTTCACTATTTGCCAAAACCTTTTTTCTTTGAAATCTCTTGTTGCCTTGGACCTTTCCCACCATCGACGATGGGAATATTGGACGAAGATGAAGTTCTAGTCCTTCAAAAACTACAGGAGATTCATGAGAACAAGGTCATTACCTTGGAAGAATCTCACAACCAACTTTGTGCAGAAGTTACTTCTTTGCAGAATGTCGTTGCACAATTGAACACTAAGAATCAACGCATGAGAAGTGAACTTGAGACATCCCATACCCAGCTGGAAGATGAGGCTTCCCTTTTTCAAACCAACATTTTGCAATGGTTTGATGAAAAATATAGGAAAATTTATGACCTAGAACAGACAATGGAAACCATTTTTCAATATCTGGTGGATGATTTTGGAGATAAAATTGATCTTGTCGATGATATCGTGAAGGAGGTAAAAACCCTTTGTCATGAAAATTTTCCCTTGAAAATAGAAAATGTAGGACTAAAAAATCAGTTGCAGCAGAAAACGTTTTCTAAATTGATGTGACTCACTCCAGGAGGGTTGTTGCCATGGGGAACACTATGAATTTTTTTTTCCATACTCTTTCAAGACAATTCTAACCTTCTTGAGTACTTGGAGGAAGATGTGAAATATCTTCCTCACATGACATTGAGCCTAGAAGTCAACCCTTTGATGGAAACAAATGCTTATTTGACTCATGAGGTTGCTCACTTGCAGGCCTCTGTTGATGAGCTTCATGAAGAAGTTTCTCATCTTCAAGAAGATAATAGTCGATTGTTTGACAAATATCAAGAATTGAAGGAAATTATGATGCCATATTGTTCCAGCTCATTGAGAAGGATGAGACTCTTCAGGTCTTGCAAGATTGCAAACTGAATCTTGAAGAACAATCTCTCCAACTATAGAATGCTAAGAAGACTACTAAGAAGAAGATTTTTGTTGTTGAACTGCCAAAATCACATGTCTCTTATCCACCCTCTGCTACTCCCTGTGAGAAATATGTTTTTAATTTATTCTTTAAAACTAATGATTGTGTTGTTTCTCCTAGCTTTGAAAAACACACTACAGGTATAGGGTCCCAACTTCTTAACAAGATGGGATAAACTAGAGGAGGACTTGGGAAGAATGGACAGGGTATTTTTTCTCCTATTATGCCTGAGATAATAACACCAAGAACAAGTATTGGATATGATGATATTGTTTCCTCCTTTCCTGCACCTACCCTTATTGCAAAAAGGTAAGTTTTGTTCATTTTAGGTGGAGTTCATATTGATTCCAACAGAGAAATATGTTGAATCGATTGATGAGATGGTTATTCCTAACATGCCAGAAGATGAGAATATTATTGTTGATGACACTATTATTGATACACTAAGTTTTTATACTCTTGAGAGTACACCAGACCCTAAGCCTATATCTCTTGATCAACTAACACAAAACTTTGTGCCTTATCGTGATCCTCTTCATAGAAATATAAGGAATGGAAAAATTATGATTTCTGATATTTGCAGCAGAGATATGAAATAAAGAACCATGGACCAATACTAACTATGAGGATATATTGTGGTTGGATTGATGAGTTTTCATGGACACATATGACCAGATTTTTTAAGAGTTCATATCATTGTGTTTCATTTGTTGTATGGATGCATAATGCTCCTCTTCATTACTAGATTCTTTGTAGTGGTCTATCTTGTTCATTATTGATTGTTTTTTAATGGTCGACCACATAATCAATCTGAATTGATAGTCGAATAGAATTAGACTTGGATATTGGTTGAATGGTACTCAACCAAAGATGATAGTCTATTAGAAGTTTTTCGACTGAGTTTTCACTTGTAATTGTTCATCAACTAGTGTTTCGAAGAAGATCTTTCGATGATTCTTTGATCCCTCAGCTATGTTTAAAGGGGGAAGTTATTTTAAGTTTTTGATGCGTAAACTTGTTGACGAAAATTTGGTCACCTATATGTTCCCTCTCTTAGAATAATAAAAAAATGATATCGAAAAATGAAACTTTTTGAATTCTTATAATTTCACTGCATATCCCTCAGTCTAATATTTTCCACGCATTTTTTGGATCGAAAATCTAAGTTCGTATGCTAAAGATATCCAGGTTTAAATATTAAGCAGAATATGGTGCTTCTTCCATGTTGAATAAAGCTAATTTCTCGAAAACATATCCAGATTTTGCGGGCCCAAGACTAATATTTTTCGGTCTCAATTCCCTTTTTTTCTTCAAAATCCTCATGGGCCCAGGACCCTTGGTTTCTTCTTTAAAAATCGTGTTCAAAACCCATAAAATATTTATATACATGGGCACCCACCATACTCTCCACACTCGACACTTCACCTCACTATACTCTCCCCTTATTTCCCCCTCTTTCCATACTTAATTTTATTTCCTCTCCTCTCCCTTTTTCCTCCATGGTGGGTGGACTCATTACCCACACCCACTCATTATCACTTGCCCACACCCCTCTAATCTCCCACCACTCCACACTTAGTTTTATTTTGAATTCGTAGCAGACTCACAGACTCACCCTCACCCATTTTCCTTCACTTCCCTCACTCCCTCACCTTGCGATTCCACCACACTCCTTTCTTCGCCCCTTAATTCACCTGACGTCACCCTTATTCCTCTACCACCTACATTTCCCAACCCCCTCTCATCCCCTCACCACTCCACACTTAATTTTTTTTTAGTCCTCGCGGACTCACCCTTATCCCCTCACTTCCTTCACTCCCTCACCCCACGATTCCTCTACCTACATCTCCCCCTCCCCCCCTCACTTTTGTTCCCCTCATTTTTCCCCTTCCCTAACTACCCATATCTTCCCCCTCTCGTTTACCTCCCACTTAAGATTTATAACAAAACATTATTTTAATCATATAAAGTGGCATCTAATAAGATTATGACAAATGGCACCTAAATAATGGAAACACATGGTAGCGTGGGATTATGACACATGGAAACTAGTTAATGGATGACATGGAAATTTCATCAACCTATGAAATCATGCCACATGGCACCATATTATTGGTGACAGATGGCATATTTTCATTGGTTACATGTGGCAGGTTTTCATTTGTTGCATGTGGGTGATGACTCAACAATGACACAGTGTTGATTGGGTGTGAGGTGGATGGTGACAGGGTTCTAAAATTATTATTTTATTTGTCAAAGGTCGAACCCTCTTAAGCTCCATAGTCTCTTCTCTTATGTTTCCTATTAAGTGTAATATACACCTAATCATATATATTATTAAAACTCCCATACTCCCATGCATGTGGGATGAAGAGTGTTACCAAAATTTGAATTTACAAAGGAGGAGCACAAAATTCATCCAAGGGTTGAGGTTTTCCCAAGACATCCAATCGACGGTGGCTGAGTCACGATCTTCAAGAAGCCATAACTTGAGCTTTGGGTGTCAAAATTGTGCAAAATTTATACCATTGGAAATTTATTTCGATGAAGATGATGATGTTACAGGTTTCAAGGGATAAAATTTATTATATCTTTCCTATAAATTAAAATATCAGTCAGCTTAATTTTTAATGTGCCTACATGACAACTAAACTTTACGAGCTCATATCTTGAGATCCGGGCAATGGATTTTTGAAAAATTTATGTCATTGGAAATATAAGATTATGAAGATCACATAAAGTGATTTATATGGATAATAATTTGATTATCACTTCCAAAAAACTAAAACACGATCCCCTTTTTTAAAAGGGAAATTAATTAAATTGTTTTAAAAAAAATAAAAGTTTATTTAAAAAACTTCTATTGAAAAAGGAAAAGGACCCATTTGAAATATTCGGATGTTAATAATGTAAACTCATCTAAAACACTTAAATGAGGAATTAATAAAAGTGAATGGTTCAAGAAAACAAGTGTATGGGAAATTCAAGAAAGGAAAATCCCTAACTACTCAAATAGTTAGAAGATCTCATTTTAAAAAGAGAACAAGGTCGTCATCAAGGGTTCCAGAATCCAGAATCAGAATTATCAAAGTGATAGGGAAGAAAATGAGAGGAAGAAGAAGGTATATTCATGAATATATAGCCAAGCTTCTTACTAAAGAAAATAGATCTCATTTTTCTCCACTCTTTCTCTTCTTCTACATCATTTCGCATAGCTTTATGCTTGAATTTCAGAGTTGGGCAAAAGGCTGAGTTCTTGAGTGTTCTTTTTGTATTCTTCCAAAATATTTTTCTTATGTGATCATGGAGTATTTACAACCATATACATGACTGTCAAAGATTTTTTAATGAAGAACATTTTTCATTAATAAACTCCACAAAAAATTGTTTCGGGGTTGATTTTGATTGTATCTTATAACTTTGAGTCTTAAGAATGAGGTATTTGAGATTGACCTATCAAATTCTCTTTTGATCTTCATAGCAGTACTATTTTAAAATTCTTTGAGTTGATCAAATTATTCTCTCCTATTTCTTGTGAAGAAGACATGGATTCATTTATATATGATTAAGAAGATTGTGTATATGATGTTGATCACAAAGAAATTAAGATGTTGAAGCCCTCCTTCAATCTTTTCTTATTGTTAAGATATTTCTTGTTGCATATGAAGATTGTATTAAGTTATTGAATAACTATATCATTTCATAATTTCAAGAACTAAATATCTAGGGTTGGTTGCCTTAACATTCTCCTAATCCAAGATATCACACACACACACACATATATATATATATATATATATATATATATATTAGCCAAAGAGGAGTACCACCTCTCTAAAAATGCAGGGGGATTGATATCCTTGTGAGGTTGTCGTTTCAGTCCTGACGGATTCAAGCGTCAACATTTTTGGCGACTCAAGTAGGGAGATATTTGTTTTCAAGATATTTGAGGCCCCGCTATAGATAAGATTGAAGAACCAAAAATCTCCATGGATAATTTTTTTGAAAAGAAGATTCAAGAGAATTGTTGCTTGTTTTAAGTATGTTGCACATTTTTTGTAATTTCAAAAAGACCCGAGAAGCATCGAAGATTCGGGAGAATGAAATCCCTGGAAACCTCATTGGAAAGACTCAAAATGAAGAATTTCATTCATGTCATGATGCTCCTTTAAACTAATCATTAAGGCTGTCAATGGATTTACAAGACTCGGCAAAAGGGAGAAATACCTAAAGAAGGAGGCGATTTTGTAAAACCCCTTTAAATATACCAGAGGTAGATTTTCAAATGCATGATATTTCTATTGATTTTTTTTCTACATTCTTTGAGGATGCTTCAGAAGATGCATAGAAACACTTGTTTAATTTTAAAAGTACATGTCATTTTTTCAACCTCACTGAAGACAATGTTACATGTAGATTATTTTTAGAAACTCTGTGAGGGAATGCTCTTGAGTGGTATAGCTCATCAATACCTAACTCCATTACTAGTTGGGATGTGTTAGAAGATTCATTTGCAGAAATGTTCATCCCAAGGGTACAGTCATATGTTTTTGTTGATGCTCCAAATGTTTCTTCCCACCCACCCTCTCTCATATGGACACAAGAAAATGAAATGAATGATTTGGAAGAAGAATATAATCAAACATTGGAATATTTTTCTGAATCTAGTCACATGGCTGAAAATGAAAATAAGAATTTTGATTTGCAAGAGAAAGACTTCAACCTCTCATACACTCCATATGAAGTTATTTTAAACAAAAAGTTTGAGAATGAAATTAAGTAGCCTCCACCAAATGCACAAGAATATTTTGGCCTTGTAATAGATGATAAAAATCCTCAAGAGCCTTGCCAGCAAGAACAATTGGTGGAAGAAATGAATCTCGAGAAAAATGATGAACAAGATGGCCATTACATGAAGGAAAAGTATTTTCAAGATATTATTGATGAATCAAGAACCGTAGAAGTGGTTGGAAATAAGGAGAGAGATGAAAGAATGTTATGATTGGAAACTCTTGATCCAATCAAAGACAAAATAATTCTTGAGCGACCAAGAATTGACTTCATTTAATTATGGTTCCAAAGCATTGTTGGCCAAGAAATGCAATCAGATTTTGTGTGCATCTGGTTCAACTTTTCTCCAATACATATTGAAAGTGCCCCTGACTCATTGGTACAAGCCCCAACATGTTTCAAAGTTTTGGAGTCATTCCATAGATTAGATCAATGCTTGAATGACTCCACTGAAAATATACCTACACTTGAGGTTCCTCTTTCTTCCAAGTAAGATATGGTATGTAGATCATGTATGTACATATTTTGTTTCTTCAGTTCAAGTTTTGCACAGTAAAGCAGTCTTTATATTGGAATTTGAAGATAAATCCATGAAAAGGGAAGAATTGCAAGAATATATTTTGAAAATGACTACATGGCCCAATGGAGAAGGTAATTGGTCTTGAGATTCTGGTGTTCTCAACAAACCAAAGGGGGTTACTATCCTATAGTTGAAGCCAGTTTTTGACCAAAATTTGGTCACCTATATGTTCCTGCTCCTAGAATAATACAAAAATGATATCGGAAGATGAATTTATTTTAATTTTTATAAGTTCACTACATATCCCTCGGTCTCATATTCGCCACACATATTTCGGATTGAAAATCTGAGTTCGTATGCTCAAGATATCCAAGTTTAATGTTTAAGAAGAAAAGGGTGATTCTTCCATGTGGAATAAAGCTAATTTCTCGAAAACATATCCAAATTTTCCGAGCCCAAGACCCATATTTTTCTTCTATTTTTTGGATCAAGTCCCTTCTTTTCTTCAAAATTAAAATTTCATATTCATTTTTAGTGGGCCTACATGACAACTCAACTTCACAAGCTCATATCTTGAGATCCGGTCGATGGATTTGGGAAAAAATTATATCGTTGGAAATATAAGATGATGAAGATCAAATAAGAAGTGATTTATTTCAATAAAAATTTAATTATTACTTCCAAAAAACTAAAACGCAGTCCCCCTTTTTAAAAGGGCAATTAATTAAATTATTTAAAAAAAAATAAAAGTTTCTTTAAAAAACTTTTATTAGAAAGGGAAAAGGACTCATTTGAAATATTCATATGTTAATAATGTAAAATAATTTAAAACACTTAAATGAGGCATTAATTAAAGTGAATGTTTCAAGAAATGGAGTGTACAGGAAATTCAAGAAAGGAAAATCCCTAACTACTTGTAACAACCTCCTCGATACGACAACAACTCCGATAACAGGTGCAAATTTTTATTTTTTTTGTTTGTAAAAGTATGTGCGCGTGTGTAGAAAGGAACAGACACACTTGACTCTACGTCGCCACC
>ML828065.1:97897-120236 GCA_009831015.1 Picea engelmannii | reverse complement strand
CAATCTCCCAAGTAATCAAACCATTGGCATCAATGACAAACCATTGGCATCAATGACAACATGATCCAACAGATTTGAAATATCAACAAACTCTGATACCAATTCAACTCGAAAATCCTTAGATGTCAATTAGTTTATAAATACACATAAACATCCAACTAGATTTGGGAAATTGAAGATCGACTTTACTATTTGCAAATAACATGTGAAAACACTTATTTATCCATAAAACTTCATTAATTTATGAATATAATTTGCAGAAATACTAAGTGTAAAAATGGAGAGAAATAGACCGCTCTTATTAATTCTCAAAATGCCAAAAATTACAATGAAATTGTCTCTACAAATGTCAAATTATGAATACACCCTTCAAGTCAGCTACTCAAACCCAAAAACAGAGGTCACCATTAAAATCCTCACAATATTTTGAGAAGAATGAGCATAAACTCAACTATATTCTGAACAGGTGCTCGAAAATCCCTTTTTTCATGTATAACGAGACTATGGGTCTCATACATGTCACTTTGAACTAAGAATTTCATACACAACACGTTTATACAAATCTAACATTACCATCATGATCCTCTCGAAAAATCAAGAAAAATGAGTATAAACATGACTATGTTTGGAAAAAGTGTTCAATGGAGTGTAAAACGAGACAAATCCAATATAGCAACACCTCTTGCATGCAAAACGAGACACAAATATGAACTTGGCATGAATTTTTATGCAGACCCCATTGTTGGCACACAAATACCTCCCTCGTACTCTATCTGGAGCTAGGTTTATATAGGCGTGGGTGGCCTAACTAGGCCCCTATATTCTCGGGCTTCATTTGTTACACTTTAAATATTATTTTTTTTGTTTTTTATAACAAACATTATATATGGCATATTGGTTAGAAAGATAGAGTTAAGATTTAGGAATATTCTCCCACGGGTCAAGGGTCTGATTCTCATCCACCCAAGTAATTTTATCCTCCCTTAGTCATTATTGGCCAATCAGAGAGTGCCATGTGGCACTCTCTAGTTGGTCCACCTGCCTACATAGTCAACATCCTGCCACATCATATGTCACTTATACCTGTACGAATATGCTACTTGTTTTCCAACTGTACCTACTATGTCATTGTATGGATTCCACGTCATCCATATAGATGATATATGGCACTTTTTTATAGCTCCAAATGGACCCTCAAAAATGTCATTTCTGGGTGACATGTGGTAGTCTCTCATTCTACGACATCACCATGATGACATTAACATGAAATCATCCTGTCAGATGTACGACCTATACGAACATGCCACATGGTAGCCTGCTTTGACTTTTGACTTATTTGATGAAAACTTTGACTGGCCATAACTTCTTCATACAAACTTCGTTTCACACAATTTTTGTGCCTTCGGAAAGATATAATTGAGCTCTACACAATGAAGTCATTTTCAAGAGCATTTGAGCAGATCAATTTTTGAGCATTTTTTATCCTCCTCGATCATTTTTTAGCATTCTAGATCCTATTGGATCACTAAGTGTCACTCAATTAATATTAAAATGGAAATTCATTAGCATTGCACTAAGAAATGTTATCCATGGCAGAAGTGGTCACAACACCCCACTTTTACTAACTCTGAAAGCCATCATTAACTCTAATTTTTTTGCTCGTGATAACTTTTAAAATTTATTTTCATTATTAATTGTTCAAAATCTTGTTTTGATTATGTTGACATGAATTCCAACACATAGACAAAATCATAAACATAGGCTTATATGAATTGGATGTACATGTTGCATCAAGGTTATTACACGAGGTGTCCACTAGACAAATTCCCATTTGTGCATGCAATGTATGAAATTACACTAAAATGTCTATGAGTTAGTGGATTATGAACTATATTTATCCTTTGCAGTTCTAAAGAAAATTGATCTAGATTTTTCTAAGAACTAAATAAAGGCAAATATATAACAAGGAAATACACATATATATTGCAAGAAACAGATACACTAGTACATTGGACCAATTTTTCGATAATTTATCGATGCATTTGCGTCAAAAAAACGTCGATCTTCCAACGAATGCATCAACATGAGTTTGTCATTAGAGATGTGTCGTACTACTAAAGAACATGAAATCGCCAATATTCTGATTCCATTTACGATGAGACATTCAATTGAATTATCGACACAAATTACGTGTAAATTGTCACAAAATTTTGTCTAATGATAGACAAACATTGGTCGAAAGAGAGACATATATTTTTCGATCGTTTGATATAAGTTGGTCGATCGTTCGATGTATGTTTTTCGCTCTATTGACATATGTTTGTAAAACATTCTTGTAAATAGCCACAAAAGTTCATTTATTGATCAACAAAGACTGGTCAAAAGAGCGACATACGTGTGTCGATCATTTGATGTATGTTGGTAAACGTGCAATGTATGTTCGTCAAAAGAGCGTGTAAAGAGTAGAAAAGGTTTGTTTAATGATCAACTAACTTTGGTCGAAATATCGATGTACATGGTTTGATAGTTCGATGTCTCGTGTGTCGATCTGTCAATGTAATTTTGTCGAAAGAGCATATAAAAAGTAACAAAAGTTCATCTAATGATCGACTAATATTGGTTGAAACATCAACGTACATGTTTGTATACCTCTATTTGTATGTTGAAAGAATGATAAACGTATGTTGAAATATCATCTAGGTTGGTCGAAAGAGGGAGCTATGTTGGTCGATAGAACAATGTACGTTTGTAGAAAATTAATGGAAAATGGCGTTGCAAGTCTGCATAAGATTTTTTTAAAAATCTGGTATTGAGGACCTATCGTCGACTATCAACATTGAGAAAGAATTTACAACCTACCATATGCTCATATTCTAAAGAAGTTTTCAAACATGTTTTTGGCAGTTTAGCATTTGTCAAAAGGGAATTGATACATACCTTCGTAGATCTATATTAATCTTTTCAATACAACCATGACATGATTATGAGGAGTAAGGGGGACGTGTTATGGTGATGGCTGGTGGGAACCACCCACTTTATTATATTCGAGGATATGATGATGAGTAAGTGGGACATGCTTTGGTGATGGCTATTGGGCATATTGCAGTCACTCTAGTGTCTGCAATCAATCCTAGAAAAAACAAGCATCTATCCACAGAGTGCACAACAACAAAATACTAGTTTAAAACACAAATTAACCATTAACAAACACCACAAAGGATTTACCGCTACAAGAAAAGAAAATTAGAAATAAAACTAGTGCATAGAACATATAATATCTCCATTAATAAAAACACAAATTTATTACATCCATTCTAAACCCTTTTCACTGTTTTCTCCCCCCCTTTATCTTTTCATTTCTTGGAAGATGAAACGTTCATACCCTTCAAATTCCCCCAACCATTTCATGTTTTTTTTTCTTGGATATTTACACTATCCCCTTTTCCAAAATTGTTTTCAAATTGTTTAAGTTAATGATATTTAACGACTTCAAAATACACCCATGCATGTTGCAACAACTATTTCAGCACAGTGTTGTAACAATTGTTACAAAATGTGTTGCAACAACATAACCATGTTGTAGAAATAATAACATGTTGTAATATCTTCATTGTTCATAATTAGACATTGGAGATTATGTGAGATTACAAAGCTATTGCTCAGAAAAGAGAAGGGAAAGGACTTAACTATCCCCAACTAGGGTTTAGAAATACCATTCTTACAACAATTATATGTTCTTGTGGAGTCCTTGCTTATTGCAACAAAGCATTGCATGGTCATCCATGAACCTTGAACCCTTTCACACTATTTTATTTCACCCTTTATCTTTTCATTTATTGGCATATAAAAACTTCAGACCCTTCAAATACCCCCAACTGTTTTACTATTTTTATTTTCTTGGATAATTACATGGTCCCATTTTCCAAAACTTTTTCTATTTGTTTGTGTTTATGAGATTTAATGGATGTGGTGACTTAAACAATTAGTTTTCCCATACTGAATCGACATCCTACTTGTCACCAACTATTTACCATACACATGAAGTTTAAAATGCAAAAATCTGTAGCTTTAAAATAAACTTGTGTGTGTTGCAACAATTGTGTTGCAGTAATTGTTACAACATGTGTTACAACAACTGCTCCAGCACAGTGTTGCAACAATTGATACACCATGTGTTGAAACAACATAAACATGTTACATAATAATACCATGTTGCAATATATTCATAGTTCATAATTAGGCATTGGATATTATTCATTGTTCAAATGAAATCAACCATCAAGTAATAGTCGGGTAGAAGGAGGAGGCTCAACAAAGGTATCTCCATTGGGAAATTAATATGATAATCCTGACCAAAGTAGTGGTTGTGCAAGTAATTTATAACAACCAATTTTATAAATGAGGTTAGTAACACTACAAACAAAAAACTAGCACATGAGCTTGACACACAGTCAGAAAGGTACCAGTCCAAGGGAAGCATACACTTCAAATGTCGTATTTAAAGGAAGATAATTTTTTCACTCAAACTCATTATTGTATATGTTAATGCAACAATAGAAACATATATAATTTTACTATGATAGGAAAAACAATGACCTTCATAATAGCTTGGATGCTTAATGCAATAGATAGAACTATTTTTGTTGGTAATTTTTGGATCCATCAATGACCATTTTCAAACTATTAAATTGGGGACTGGGACCTTCCTACAAAATTAAAAGATCCCATTTTCTAGGTTCATCATGGTGTATTTTTTTGTATAGTTTCAACAATACAAAATTTTCATTTATTTACCAAAAAAAAAAATTGGTTGCTACTTTGCAATTTACTAAATCTAACTAGTCATTATATGTGAAAACAAAAATATGTTTAGTTAACAAGTACTATGAAATGGTAGAAGGATTGTTCATAGATGGAAAAAAAAAAATGGAGAAATGTTACCTAAACAATAATACATCCATAACGACTGCAGAATTGAGCAAGTACAACTTGATTGGCTAGTTCCAGTGACTATTGAATGATGGAAGGATACTTCCCCATGGCCTCTGTTCTAATATTCTTGTCAATGAAGTTACCAAAAATTCCTTGGGATATACAATTTCTTTGATTGGATCCTCCTCTTTCTTGGCATGCTCGATATGAGCATTTTTGTTTATGCCCCAGAGGCAATACAAAATGTATCTTTCATTTCTGCTTGGAATATTTACATACGGATTTTTTTTTGGAATATATATATATATATATATATATCATAAACATTGATATTCATAATCTCATACCATATGACATTATGTGAATTGTACAGAAATGATGGATTTCATTTGTATTATGTGACAACTTAAGACTGAAGAACCAAAACTACAGAGATTTAACAACTACAATTAATAATCAAAACTCAGAGCCCCATCAATACAAAAGAATATAATTAATAGTAAACAATATACACGATATTTTATCAAGTTTCAATTGGCAAAATTTACAAGTCAACTAAAAATTTCAAAATCCAAATAGGTTGGAGTCTAATAGACAATTGTCTAGTAATCTAATTTAGAACCCTTGTCTACATAGTCTTCCAACTTATCCATTTCTTTTTCTTTTATTTTTTTAAGATGGAATCCTACAAGCTTATAGGATGCTTGTTATCTCTCCTCAAAATGAAATGTTATTTTTCTATTCTAAAATGAATGATTTGTAATGCCTGGTCCAAATGGACCATTATTTCTTATATGGGCGACATTATGCACAATATGCACAATTTTTAAATAAAGTTAAATAAACAATTCATATAAGGATGCAACATCAATAAAATTTGTTGGAGTTACTTCACACACACCTAGGATTTATTTTTCCTAAGGTTTTTATTTGTTTATTAGTCATAATTATTCATTATATAGTCTCCTATATTTTAGGAGAGAATATTCCACCTGGAGAATATTCTCTTTCAGTTCACACTTTAGTTTGACTAGTTGAGTTGAGTTTAGATGTTGCATTGGGATCATCACCATGCAACATTGGGATCATCACCATGATAATTCGACCTTGCCTTGGTATCATCACCAAAGTGACGCATTAGCCTTGATTCCTTGAGTTAACTCCTCACTACTTTATGTTCAATCAGTTAACTGAAGACTAGTTGACTAGTTAACTCAACTAGGTGGCAGTTCACTCCCATAACTACCTGAGAGACTAGAATAGGTGGCAGTTCACTCTCGTAATTGTTGGTGTGTGTCCAGATCACTCTAGACCACCACTATGGAGAATTGGTTCACCTCAAGTCGAACTCATTGATTTATACAGAGTATATCATATGTAAATTATTCATTTTTCACAATGGTTAATGAGAATTCTTTCCATTCTTTCTCTCCTTCTTATTCTTTTTCCAATTCTCTCTGCAAATGTGTGTATAATTGTTTAGATAGATATATTCTTTGTAGGTCAACACATTTACATGGTATCAAAGCCGACAGACTACTAAGCAAAAGCTACACCAAAAATTTTTGTAGGTACAAAAGATTGAAGACAACGGAAAGATGGAATTCCAAAAAGAATTCATTCTTACACCTTACAACTATTTTGCATGCAAGGAGAAAATAGCCATATATCTTCGATCTAGAGGGTTGTATAGGTTAAACATGAATACAGATACAGAATCGACATCATCCATAGAAAAATCCAAGTACTTAAATCGCATGGATGAGGCACTCGGAACAATTTGCAATCTTATTTCTCCCGATCTCATTTTTCACATATCTTCCTGTAAGACTCCCAATGAAGCTTGGACCATATTGGACGGGATATTTGGAAAACATTATGAGATGAGGGGACACATGATGGAGGTGGAGATTCCCACATTGTATCCAAAAAGATTCGATAATATCCAAGATTTCTTTACAAAATTCAAGGATTTATTGTCACAACTCAAAGCTTGCGGGGTTAATAAATCGAAGGAGGAGAAACAAATGGTTCTCACCATTCTATCCAAGCTTGGACCTGAATTCTCTGTATTTGTATCCACATTCCATACTGTCAGATTCACCTCTGGATCCACCTAGATATGCCTTCTCTTGAGGACTTTATTGAATCCTTGACACAAGAGCAAACCAAGCTCATCAACATGGGTGCAATCAAAGGCCCAAGGGTGCATGCACTCACTATGAATGATGGCAGCCACAAATATCATAAATATAAAGATAAAGATAATAAGAAATCCCATGCACATACGAAGAAGGAAGGTTATACAAAACCCTTCACCGATGCCTCCGGATCCAAAGGAGAAAAGGGAAGAAAAGGAGAGAAATGCACATATTGTCACAAAGGATTCCATTCGGAATCTGCATGCATGCAAAAAAAAATAGATATGATGTCTCAGATACTTCAACAAAACAACCTTGGATATCTCATCCCCGAGGGTGCAAAGAAGAAGAAGCCAGAAGATCTGAATTCCAAGAAAGGAAATTCTATCCATGACTTGATTGCAATCAACTCCTCTCCCAATGCTTGGATCATAGATTCAGGAGCATCACATCACATGGCTTCCTTAGAAGCAATATATTCTTCTTTGGATTCATGCAAAGGTCCTCCTATTCTGATGGGGGAAAACTCTTCTGTTGAAGTCACTGGAAAAGGAAGGATTGAACTCACCAATGGAAGTTTTGAGAACATGTTGCATGTTCCCAAGCTTTCTGTCAACCTTCTCTTTGTGTATCAAATGATGAATTCTGGCACCGGAAAGAAAGTCATATTCACACCAAATTCCATGGACATATACGACATGCAAACCAACTCCAGGGTTGCTACCAGTGAGGTAAATCATCAGTCTAGATTGTATACATTTTATGAATTCATTGAACCAGATTCTGCTTTATTGCTTACTCATGCTGATGAAAGTAGTAGCATATGGCACGAAAGGTTTGGACATTTGAATTTAAGATACATGCAACAACTTAACAAGTAAATATTAGTTGATGGTCTACCAGACATCCATTTCTCCAAGGGAGTATGTGAGGGATGTGTTCTCAGAAAACACCCTCAAGAGAAATTCGTCAAAGGAAAGTCTTAGCGAGCTTCCACACCTTTAGATCTGATCCACAGTGACCTCATGGGTCCTTTTCCGCATCCATCGATTAGAAAAGTGAGGTTTTTTCTCATTTTTGTTGATGATTTATCATGTTTTACTTGGATCTACTTTCTCAGGAAAAAATCCGAGGTCTTTCAACACCTCAAAGATTTCAAAGATTTGGTTGAGACACAGTCTGGAAAGAAGATCAAAGTACTTCGAACTGATAATGGGGGAGAGTATGTGAATCATGAGATTCATAATCTTTTCCATGAGGCAGGGATTCAGTTGTAGCATACAGTTCCCTACACTCTACAGCAAAACGGAGTTGTCGAGCGGAAAAACAAATCTCTAAAGGAGATGGCATCTTGCATGTTGCATGCAAATTCATTACTGTTTCAGGATTAATCCGTAAGTGCGGACACAAACCGATCTCCCTAGATCCACCTGGATCTAGAAAAAAGCAAAATAGAATATTACTCTTTCCCTAGACTTTAACTATTGAATATACTAGAAGATACGATCAAAGAACATATCTTATGATCGCTTTCCTTTGATCTTTGTTGTTCCCACTTCGCTCCAATACTCTTGTACTGTCAAGATCACAACAATACAAACCAATCGAAGTAAAGACCATTCAACATATTCAATAATCAATCTAAGTATATGATCAAGGAGTTATACAATAAAGTGACATTAGCTTTATGGGAAAGAGACATATTACTGTATTATATTAAATGTGAAAGAGAGATTACAACCATTGCCTTGATGTCATAAGGTCCCTGCCAACTGTCCTTCATTCCCCACACACTTCTTGCTCCAAGGATTCTGAAACCATAGATCTGATAGCTACTCACAATCTATCTTGACAAAGCAAATCTCAAAGCCACTCTAACCAAGCCAAAGCTAACAAGCTCAAGAACCAACAAATCTAACCCAAGCTAACTTTCTCCATGAGAACTCCTCTCCTTTTATAAGTTGAAGAAGATAAGGTGAGGAGGTTAGGATGATCCCACTAAATCATGAAAGCGAGTAAGATCCAAACCATTCGGATGCCACCTCACCATAGAAGTTTCTCCTTCTAGAAGATTCGAGAAAACGCTCATTTTTCCCACGTGCTGGCATTCTCGCACCCTAGCTATAGAGCAATTTGTGAGGTGTTCGCACCCTAGCTATAGTGAAACCTGTGAGAATGGGTCATTCTCGCACCCTACCTATATAGAAACCTGTGAACTTCCATTTTTATAAGGTTTTTACATAGGAAAAAGCAACTTCTTTTCTCAGGAGAAGTTCTTCTCCCTTCTCTCTTTAGGAACTCAGGCCATTGACCCCTCTGAAGGAAACAAATAGGTTTACATCATTAACGATCATAGGGATGACGAAAATAATGTGTAACAACTACCACGGAGACTATGGGCTGAAGCACTTAACTGTTCAACATACATCCAAAACAGATATCCTCATAGATCTCTCAAGGATAAGACCCCCTACGAGGCTTGGAGTGGCCTCAAACCGGAAGTGGCTCACTTTCCCATTTTTGGTTCACATGCATGGGCTCGGGTTCCCTCTGAAAAGAGGAAGGCACTTGATCCACAGAGCACTGAGTGCATTTTTGTTGGATACCCCAATGGTGTGAAGGGATATTGGATTATTGATCTTTCCTCGAACCGACTCATCATTGAGCGTAGTGTCCAATTCGAGGAAAGTGTCTCGCATGTACCTCAGCAGTCACATCCAGACACCTTCACTCTTCCACCTGTCCGAGATGATGAGCATGCACATGTTGAATCTTATTCAGATGAGAGTTCTGATTCAGAGTCAGTATAGTCAGATATAGAGTCAAAGCATCTAGATGCAGTTACAGAGCTAGAGCAGAGGCCCAAGTGGGCACAGACTACTCTTCAGGATGCAGGGGATCTCATTGGTGATCTAGTCGATACTAGGAGGAATCGATATGATTTCGAGGAACTTCCTATTGCACTCATTTCCACTGAACCATTTCCTTCCAGGCATATTTTCTTGGTTTAGTATTCAGATCCACAGTCTTATGGAGAGGCTGCTGGAAATCCCTTTTGGGAATCCTCCATGCAGGAGGAGTACAACTCCCACCTCGAGAACCAGACTTGGGATCTGGTTCCCCTTCCTTCTGGGAGGAAACTTGTCAGATGTAGATGGGTCTACGGGACCAAGAGCATAGCATATGGACATATCAATAGATACAAAGACAGGCTTGTCGCCAAAGTCCTTCACTCCAGTAGCGAAGATGGATTCCATACAACTGGCACTTGCCATTGTGTTAGCCAAGGGATGGGAAGTCCATCACATGGACGTGAAGAATGAATTTCTTCACAATGATCTCTCTGAGGAGATCTACAGGGAGTAGCCCCAAGGATTTATGCAAGACTCATCTTTGGTCTGTCGACTGAAGAAGTCACTTTATGGCCTCAAGAAGGCTCCAAGGGCATGGTATGCTAAGATGGACTCCTACCTATTGTCACAGAAATTTGTATGTTGTAAATCAGACCTGAATGTATACATGCTTAGGACAATTGATTCACTTCTACTTTTAGTTTTGTATATCGATGATTTGGTGATCACCAGTTGCTCAACTTCAGGGATTGTTGCAGTCAAGAGGATTCTTCATGACAGGTTTTTGATGACGGACATGGGTCTGCTACACTTCTTCCTTGGACTTGAGATCAGTCAGGATGCATCAGGCATCAAACTGTCTCAAGCCAAGTATGCACGAGATCTCCTTGAGAGATTTCAAATAACAGACTGCAAGTCTGCTCCGACTCCTTTCCTATCAGGAGTCAAACTTGAGGATGGCGGGGAGACTCCATTGGTTGACAACACACTGTACAGACAGCTAGTGGGGATCTTGTTGTATCTCACACACTCCAGACCAGACCTCTCATATGCAGTTGGCATAGTTTCCAGGTTCATGTAGGAGTCGCATGAGCTACATTGGAAAGCTGCAAATCGTATCCTTCAATACATACAGGGCACCATCACCTTTGGGATTCATTATGTAGCAGACTCTACATTAGATCTCATTGGGTTTATTGATTCCGACTGGGCTGGTGATAGCATTGATCGCAAGTTCACATCTAGTTACTCACTCAGTCTTAGTTCTGGGCCTATATATTGGTTGAGAAAGAAGCAAGATGCCATTTCTCTATCTTCAGCCGAGGCAGAGTATAGAGGGGTAGTTAACATAACCATTCAGCCTATGTGGCTAGAACATTTTCTCACTGAGTTGGGCATTCAGTTTCATCGGTCGATCGTCATCTGGTGTGATAAACAGATCACTCTAAAGTTCTTCAAAGATATAGTTCAAAGGCAGCGGGAAAAGCACATCAAGATCCACATGCACTACATCTAGGACTTAGTACATGAGGGGATCATCGACTTACAGTTTTTTCCTTTAGTAGAACAGACGACAGACATTTTCACTAAGATATTCACTGAGCAGAAATTCCATTCTCTGCGAGGTCGTCCTGGAGTGAAGGACATAGTTGCCTAGAAACTGTAGTTCTTATTTTTACATACATTGTACCTTGAGGGGCGGTTTCCCGTGAGGTTTTCCCTCTTTCCTCACTTTATTTTTAGTGTATCTTTTGTACTTGGGTACCTAACATGGCCTCGTTGTCGGGACCCAATCTTTATTTTCACCATAGTGATGTTCAGGGGGGGTGTTGGAGTTACTTCACAAACACCTAGGATTTATTTTTCGTAAGTTTTTTATTTGTTTATTAGTCATAATTAGTCATTATACAATCTCCTATATTTTAGGAGATAATATTCCACCTGGAGAATATTCTCTTTCAGTTCACACTTCAGTTTGACTAGTTGAGTTGAGTTTAGATGTTGCATTGGGATCATCACCATGCAACATTGGGATCATCACCATGCTAATTCAACCTTGCCTTGGTATCATCACCAAAGTGGCGCATTAGCCTTGATTCCTTGAGTTAACTCCTCACTACTTTATGTTCAATCAGTTAACTGAAGACTAGTTGACTAGTTAACTCAACTAGGTGGCAGTTCACTCTCGTAACTGCCTGAGAGACTAGAATAGGTGGCAGTTCACTCCCGTAACTATTGGTGTGTGTCCAGATCACTCTAGACCACCACTATGGTGACTTGGTTCACCTCAAGTCAAACTCATTGAGTTATACAAAGTATATCATGTGTAAATTATTCATTTTTCACATAATTAATGAGAATTATTTCCATTCTTTCTCTCCTTCTTCTTTTTCCAATTCTCTATGCAAATGTGTGTATCATTGTTTAGCTAGATATATTATGTGTAGGTAAACACATTTACACAATTATCCCAGGCTAAACTAAGAAAATAATCAAACTTAGTACACAAGTTTTAAAATTGGAACTCACTTTTTTCCTGCCATCATATTTATCAATATTGTTGTCAATGTTCATTGAATCAATCGCTAAATCGAGAAAGAATTATACATATCCAAGTCCTCTGAATAGGTATTTATGCACATTGAACATTGGAAAACATCAATGTTAAGGGAGAACATAAAATGCCACATAAAATTACATTCAAATATATCTAAAAACAAAATCATTAAATGGATAATAGGAATACCTTAATGAGCTCCTCTTGATTTCGAGAATAAATTATTCTCTACTAAATAGGGACAACCATGTGAAGGTGAAAGCTCATTTGGCCCCTTCCCCCCTTTGCATCACTCACAATTCCCCATACCCAACCATGAATAGTAATTTAAACAAAAAATGTACAACTAATAATTTATATTAATAAATTTTGTCCTCAAAATATTTACAATCATTTCCTTTTATGTTTCTTCTTTTTTATAAAAGTATTCAGTAAATCATCATAACATCGTGTTGAAGCCCTTAAGTTTTTGGACCCTATTCTTGTCGTGTTTCATGACTATGCATCATCTCTACCATGGTACTACTTCTAGTAGTACGACGTACTAGTGTTATAACCCTAAATTTCTCTACACATGCATACCTGGCATCATGCCCTATTACTTGTTATTTTTTCCAAGCCATCACTAACTTGATCTTCTTAAAAACACTATTTTTGAAGATGTACGTGCCCTACACCATTACTGCCCACGTGTGTATGATTTTTGCACCACTGCAAACCACGTATACTCACAAAAGTTGCAAATAATTCATTGAGATTATGGGCTATTGGGTAGATTCCAAACTGATCCACCACCTATAGCCCATCACCCAACCGAATAACCATCATTTTGTCATATAAAAGGAGGTGTTGGGATCTCATTCCTAATCTAAGCATAAGAACAATGAAACTCTGCCCATTTCAGATTCCCTCCCTGCCCTAAGAAATTGCAGCGACCTTGTGAGATTTGCCTTAAAATTTCCCATTTTGCCCTTTTTCCTCCATCATAAGCCTATTCCATTTCCCTAGAAGAAACTTGAGAGGAGAAAGATACGCGAAGGTGCAGTTGGAGCTTGGTGAAGAGGATCTCATACCAGGTTCATGGAGCAGTCACTAACCTTGTTGTAAGTAAACATTGTGATATCAATAAAAGAAATACTTTTCCTGTCTCGAAATATGATGTGTCAAATGTTTGCATTTAATTTATTCTTTATTCTAACATCTAACCCATGATTTGTATATGAGATGCATGTTTGTAGTTTTATGTTTATTTGTTTGTGAATGCAGGCCAACCTTGGGAGGAGGTTTGTAGTCAGCGGAGCTATCAAGTGCGAGAGGATCGACACCAGACGTAGAGTAAAAGGTAAAGTTACCTGATCCATCTCACTTTGTCTTTCATGTCTGAGTCTGGGATATATTTGGGGTAGTTAGAAAAGTAGGAGAATTTTAGATGGTTAGGATCTTCCTGCATTCTGAACCCTAGTGTAGTCCATGGGGGGGGTTTCCCTCTAGCAGAAATGGCGACCATACTAGGGAAGACTCTAGGGTTTTAGGGGATTTTTTTGGTGTTTGATTGGTTTTATTACCTTTTGAGTTTTTGTAAGTCTATTGAGTCTTTAAGGGATTTTGGTCACCTGTTGGTGCCATACCAGTTCTCCCTACCCTGTCAATCAGCCTGTTTGTTTTCTTTTTTTGAGAAGTTACAGAGGTGTACATGCCCTGTTGTGGGTTTGCACGCGTACATATGTGCCATGCTTTATAGACACCCCACGTACATATGCAGGTTGCTTAAGCATCAATAAAGTACTTGTGTCAAGTTTTTTTTTTTTAAGAAGAGGTAGTCAACCTCTTCCCTGATTGAAGTTTCACTTCTCATGGTTTCTTGATAGAGTCCAGTGTCTCTGTTTTTATAGTCATAGCCTGGGTTGGACGTTCGTTTGCTTATCTTTTTAAAGATTTCTTGTGTTTACTTTGAAAGGGTTTTAGACAAGTCTATGAGTCTTTGATCAGCCTGTTTAGTGTCTTCGGGGACTCCCTGCGATCCGTAGTGGACCAGAGGTCAGTTTCGGTCTTGTCTTGATTTTTTTTTACTTTTTCCCCTTTCACTTGCTTTAAAGAAAAAAAAAAAGAATTTATTTCAAGTTTTCTTGTTTGAAGCATTTCAAAATTCAAAAAAAAATAAAATTTTCTTAGTTGGGTTAGTTATTTTGCCTGTTAGGAAAAAGAGTTATTTTCTTAAGTTCTTTACTAAATGCTTAGAACATTAAGTAGCTCGTAGTCGAGCAAAATTTCGTTTTAGTTTTTCCTTTAAAAGATCTTAGAAAAAGGTTGTTATGAAAATTTGGTTAAAGAGTTAGTTGCAAATCTTTATTGATAACTAGAAGTAATTTTGCTTTCAGTTTCATTTACTTCTCCTCTTTTTCGTCTCTCAAAACACATCACTAGTTTCATTTCCATTTCCTTGACTTAAAACAATCCATTTAAAATTAACGCTAATTTAAAATCAACAAGACTTTATGTTTGTAGGGTCAATCAACTAGTCTAGGCTAGACCCTTGAATTAGGTTGGAGAGGAAACTTGTCAAGGCTTATAAATAAACATTGGAGTCAGAGCTAGGGAGTGTTAAACGTCCAGTAAATGTGAAAGTTATATGGGACCCCCCTCCAAAGCTAGACCAAGCGTAGTGGGAAACACATATTGAGGACTTGTCATGGGATACTGTCAGTTTCATTTGCCTACAGACCTTTGTGGATATCGAATATGTTCGAGGTCCTCAATTGTCTTCCAGAGAACTTGATTTTGACACCCTCTATAGGTTTCAGGCTTGTTACCCTACTCATTGTGGTCCAACCGACTGTCGACTATACCCTCCTAGTGACTGTTCACGAGCTGGAAACTTAGTTTCCTTTATTCTAGAGTCTTACAAAGGTGACTGCGGGGGTATATTGTGGTACCTAGGGTAGACGTCGGGCCATGCTTTGCAGAGTATACTCAGAGGGTGATTCCATGTTCGATTTTCACTTGCACCGGTAAGTTTCTCTAGTGTTGGCTGGCGTAACTGTTCTTCCAACTAGATAGTGGTTTACTTGCTTTATCTTATAGGAAATTTTCTAGTGTGTGCTTGGTTTTCAACGTTATTAAAATCCTTACGATGTCGTTGATATTTTCACAAAGTGGAAGATCAAGAGCTCCGTTAGTTACGAAGGTTTCAGGGCTTGTCGCCAGTTACATTGGAGCCACCACCACCACTATTACGGTGAAGAATTGACCAGCAACGGTCATTTGAGGTGACTGGGCCACAGGAAACTGTGCCCGAGCCATCCCTGAGAGGAGAACACTCAAATCCAGAGGAACCGACTATTTCTAACCTTGGAGAGGAAGCTCTCGAGAATTTTAACCCTCTGATCACTGACTTGTCGGTGCCACTTTTGATACAGTTTACCCCTCCAAGGGTAACACATCATGAGCGTTAGATAGTCTTACGAGAAATGATGGAAGAAAATGTTTCTACTTCACCTGGGAGTCCTCACACTCCCTCAATGGTTGCCACCATAGGGGGCATTCCACCTCCTAACCCACCTTCGTCGGTCTGGACCACCATGGTCTTGACCACCTCTATTTCGGGAAGTGTTTTGATTCTGTATATGGCGACGACCACTGCTCCGTTCACACAGAGTGCAACGGGACCTCCATTTTCATATGGGATGCTCGTCTTTGATATGAAATCTATCCTCACCTACTCCACCCTATAGACCATGGGTCTGGGGGCAGGGAGATCAAACGCTCCTTTGCAAGGGTCCATGGGGGGAACCTAAACCCCCTATAACACTATCCCTTACGGTGGGTTTCATATATCTCCTTCGTCCCCCTCGCTTAGCAGTGTTCCCCAGTAACCCGTCAGGTCGAACATGAACTATAACTTGTTTGGATCAGGTAGTCTAGTACATCCTTCCTACACCACTATGGTGGGTTCTATGATATTCTCTTTGTTCGACGCATTTGGTAATAATTCTTTCTCGTCATCTTCCATCTCGGTCGGGGGAAACCCTAGTTTTGGACAACAGAATCCTGTGCAGGGTACTATTCCTAAACAGGGGGAAAACATAGGAGTCTTCTCCTCACAAGGACTCTAGAATCCATGGCAGGGATCAATTCCCTCGTCAGGGATGCCAACTAGGGGAAACCCCTTCCATGGTAAATGGAACCCTGGGCGAGGCTCAGTACCTATTCCCGTCGGATTGGTAGGGGGCAACCCTTTCCAGAATCTTTGGAACACAACGCAGGGAGCAATCCTCGACCAGTCCTCAACGTCCAATTACGGGAATCAGTCGATGATGTCCCAACAAACGAAGTATCCATACATTGGCTAAGGCCATGGTATTTACCAGAACCATGGTCAACAACCCAACTTTTCCTAGCAACCTGGTGCCAGTCAAACTCCAGGCTCCTTTCTTCTTGTACATATTCAATAGCCCAAACTACCATTTCTGGCAACGTTACATTTTCCAGACTTGTCAAGGTTGTTAAACGAAACCATTTGTCACGATCCGTGTCAGCCTCCCATGTCAACTAAGTTTCCCTCAGAAATTCCAAAGTTAGAAGGTAAGCCTGGCAAAGATTTGGGTGATCAACTGACGAATTTCCACCTATGGTGCTCGTCGAACTCGCTGCGATACGAATCTGTACAATTGTGCTTGTTTCAACACACTCTTATCGAGGGTGCCATGAAATGGTACATCGATATCGATCGCTCAAGATACTCTTACTTTAGCGATTTGGTGATGGTTTTTATGAATCATTTCCAACTACCTATGAGATACGATGTTGGCACTGAATTGCTTTCCAAATTTGAGCATATGAAGGCCAATCATATCTCGGATCACATCAGAGAATGACGACGTCAGAAGAGTTTGATCAAGGTCCAGGTCCCACCAACATTCCTGCTGGAGTGGTTCCTGAAGTCTTTGGTACCTCAGTCATCCAAGGACATAGAAACGTCAGGAGTGTTTTTAGAGGAGGAGGCAATAATGAGAGCTCAACAAATCGAACTGATATACTCTCAGTCTGGCTTACTCTATGACATTTTTCCAGATGCACCACGGTCCATCCTTGACAAGGCCATACACAATTCTAGACCGCATGTCGATGGTATAATTGGTTTATCACAAGAAAATCCCATTGATCAGTTGTCAAATCAATTGCAACAATTGTTGATACAGCAGACAATGGCCAACCAGACCTCGGGTTTGGCTATTCCCCCTACTCAAACATCAGACATACATAGCGTGCATTCGATGAACCCAAAGGCAAACCAACATCCTGATGAAAATAAAAAACAACGAAACAAGAAGGGTAAGGGGGATAAGAAACCCAGAAACAATCTTAGCGGGGGAAACATAGAGAAGAGAAATTTGAAGTACCCATGTAACCTTTGCACGAAAGACCACCTGACTCACTTGTTCTCTTGACTTGTGGAGGCCCAGAAGTTATTGGAGCAGCAACAGCCTGTTGTGTTAACAAATCCATTTCCTCATGGGAAAAATTTGACTCGATCCTCTTCGAGTGCGGATGGGGGCAGTTAAGGACCCCCTCCATATTCTAGTAATCCCTTGGTCGCGAACGTTTACATGATGAAGGGTGATGCTTACATAGAAGCTAGGGCGCATGATTACAGAATGCCAAATTATACTAAGAAGGGTAAATAAGTTGTAAAATAATAATTTCCTCTCCATATTGAGAAGACGATGGGATAAACAATGACACACATCCTGAAAGGGGAATTCAAGAAATATTCTCATAATCCAAATGCGAGGGCCGCCCAGAACTACTCTGTGGTGGAGGATTTGTCACAAACCCCTTTCACGATGTCATCTTTAGAGTTCCTCCAGAGCTTCCCTTCATAGAGAAAGGCTATGTTATCCACCCTGGGTTCTACAGAGACTTCTAACCTGGGAATTATCGTTCTCGATATGACCGACTTAAAACCTCATCTCCCTTACCACATCACATTTTAGATAGTAGTGGCTTACCCCACAAAATCTTTTACCTGGAACATTTTTCATACGATGGTTGATGAGGGAACCTTGACATGCATGAAGTCGTTAGCATGTTGGAAGGCTGTTGGCCAACCCATTTTGTCTCCATCACCTACTTTTCTTACCTCTTTCAGCAGTCATTCTTTCAAACCACATGGAATCATCCCTTCTTTCCCATGCAGTTAGGAGGGAAGACCGTGTGCGTCGAAGTTAAAGTGGTCGATGCGCCTCTCAAATACAACCTTCTGTTAGGAAGGAGTTGGACCTATGATATGCATGGAGTGGTTTCCACGGTTTTCTAGGTCTTGTTGTTTCCTCACGAAGGCCAGATCATATCCATTGATTAGTTGTCCTTCTCCCTTCCTAACCCTTCATCGGGGGCATACACGGTCTCGATTATTGATAACCCTCAGCACGACGTTGTCAACATGTGGGTTGGTTTGTGCCCACCTCTCATGGGTACTTTCAATTACCTGCCTCCTTCTAATGATGTCAATTTCATATCGGTTGTTCTCGACCAGCCTAAGGCTGAAATATTTCAAGTGTCGTCATTCCAAATGACTTACTTCAACGATCCATGAACTCTTCCTTCCCCATCAGCTTCGATGGAAGGGACAGGGCATCTTGGTATGGCCATGCTCTTGTCCACATAGAATTTGTGTACATTATTGTCTAGCAAGCTTCAGCCGACCCCGATCCAACTCCCACACAAGAGTTAGATCTAGTTCTTGAGACTATCTGGGCTCAAGGTTCCATCGCCAATACATATTCTTTAGACTTGGTCTTTCCCTCTAATGAGGCTATTATAGAGGCATTGACTCATCCCAACAGACCCTGGGATGATCTCCATCATAGATATTATTTTCTCCTAGAGTTAAGAAGAATAAAGGTAGGTGAATTCGTGTTGACTATGAATGGAGATAGGTCTTGTCCTATTAATCCTCTGGCTATGCACACAGTTTATGTCAAGGGTAATATGGAAACTATCACTAAAACAATACCTATTGATATCTATAGAACCCCTGGCGTCGTAGAGAATGTCTTCGTCGGAGTGAACTGCTCCCCCAAGGAGATTCAAATCTATACAAATTTATTTAAGGAATTTTGTGACATTTTTGTCTGGTCTTACGAAGAGATTATAGGAATCAACCCATGAAGTGTCAATCATGAGAAATATCTGTTGTCTTTCAAGATCGCTTTGAAATTTGAAAACAACATCCGACGAGACTGCATTTATGCTTTTTGATCTCGTGCAGATTAACTGAGAAAAGTAACCTCTTGGAGTCTTCTTTAAGCCCTTTTCAGACTCTCTAAAAATGAAAATATTGTCGAGCAATATTTTTTTCCTTCATGCTCACCAAACTAAAACTTGAAGGCATGTCTATCCGATGGTAGTTTACCCCTTTTTCGATATGTATGGTCAATCATATGAACAAAGGTATACTCTAGGAACTTCGGTTCACTAGATTAGTATTCTCAGGTATAAGTTTAACCCTTTTTCGGGCTTGAGGGACTAAATTTACGAAAAAGGAACCCCCACAGAGTCCATAGTTAATCTCTTTTTAGACTCCCTAAAATTAAAAAGATCATCAAGTGACCTTAGTCTTTCACACTCGTTAAATTGGTCCATAAAAACTTCTACTGGCATGAGTTTACCTCTTTTTATGGCTTGTAGATTAAGGAGGAAAAATGTACACCTCGGAAGATTCGTCTCACTGGGAGAGTTCTCCTAAGTAAATTTTATACTTTTTCGGGCTAAGGAGACTAAATCTAGAAAAAGGTTGTGAGTCCATAGTTAAGCTCTTTTCAGACACCAATACACCACAATACACCATGCACAATATATGAGAAATAATCAATATTTATTGTTCAAGGGAAGTAATGACTTCCAAAGGTAGCTACAACTTCCAAATGTAAAGGGAGGGATAAAATTCCAAGAGGAAGATACAATCCTCCAATATCAAGAGAGAGTTTAACTCTCCATCCTTTCCCCTTCCTTTCACCCAAGAATATATGAGAGATAATAAAACTTTACATTAAATCATCACCATCAACCAATCATCACATAGAACCTAATAATTCTTCCTGAGACTTCTTCAATTTCTGAAATTCTTCAATTCTTGGAGTACTCTAATCCTGTAGATAATATTACTCAATGTATTCTCTCAAACTCCTCCAATTTTCACTCCTTGAATCCTCCCCAAAAAGAGGTTATAGAAAGAATGGTAGAATTTATTCAATTCTGGTCTATTCAGGAGAGTGAACTTGCACAGAATGCCCTGTGCTCAATAATTAACATCTGATTCTGAAACTCACACACAAAAAACCAAATTTCGTACTATTTCCAATGAAATTTTTCCCACTTCATTTGGATTCTCGATGAAGAAGTTATGACTGTTTTACCCAGAACACTTGTTTATTGACTAGCTTCAAGACTGGTCACAAACCCTATCTTCCACAGAGTGTATCTCCATAATTATAGCGAATCAAGAGTTGAAATTTTTACCAGAGGTACTTTGATATGTCTTCTCAATACCATAGAGATTTCACCATCTAAATCGTTCTAGAAAAAAATTTATAGAAAAAATGGTAAGATGACCTGGAAATAACATACCTTGAAACACATCACCAAAAGACTTCATCCTCCCTTGAAATCTGGCCTTCTTTTCTTCTTATTACCTCTGAAATTCGACTTCTATCAAATGAATGTATAACGATGTTTATTTATACCATTTATGTCACTTCCTTTTAACATTAGGACCGACCTGACACTTTCTTATTTTGTAATTCTTTTCTTTAATTATCTGCAGGGCCTACATGTACTTCCTTCTTCAATTCACTTTGTCATCTTCAAAAATTCATTTCTCCTCAAACATGAGGATCCACGTGACATGCCACATACCACCAGAAATAACATGATGTATCCTATCCATCCATGGGTGTTTTATCTGCATGTGCATTTTCCTTCATGTCCAAATACCTTCATCAATCTTGCAGTCCAAAACCCATGACTAGGGTTGACATCAATGACAACAACCAATCTTCCAACAATCTCTACCTTTGTCATTGATGGCAACACTCATGCTCCCCCTATCATCATGATCCCAATTTCTCTCCCCCTTTGACATCAATGGAAAAGGGTATGGCTTCTCCCCCTGAGTTTAATGGCAAAAGGTAACCTTCTTCTTTGGGGTTGCTCCCCCTAAACATGTGGCACTCAATAATACTTCATCCTTATTTTTGGTCTTTGGGACTTTTTCTTCCTTGGAATACTTTTATGTGGCTTATGTATTCTCTCTATTCTTCATGTCTAGGATGTATATGTTGTTCGGTCTTCTTTTTGCAGTTGCAACCAATCTTCCTGAGTTATTTTCTCTGATTTTACATTTTCGGGAGTCAAACGTAAGAGTGTTTCCTTGATCACACATTTTACTAACACTGAGTAGATTATGATTCAAGTCTTCAACCAATAGAATATTCTTTTATTTTACATTTTTTCTTCCAAGATCTACTACACCTTCTCCAAGTATTTTGGCAGATGAGTCATCTCCAAATGCAACATTGCCACCCTTTCTCTTCAAGCTAATGAATTTGTCTTGATCCCTAGTCATGTGTGAAGAACATCCACTGTCTATGTACCATTCATCTTATTCTTTACATTCTTCAACGGTCAATGTTATTCAACAATCTTCATTGTTTTGAATCTCTTTCCTTCTCCATACTGTGGTTGGCATAGGGACATCTTCATTCATATATCTGCAATCTCGTGCTTTGTGACCAAGATAATTACATTTGTAGCATGTAATATTTTTGTCCATCAATGGGGAAAATGAATTATAACTT
>ML828065.1:60428-96648 GCA_009831015.1 Picea engelmannii | reverse complement strand
TCTGAAACTCCTCCAATTTTCACTCCTTGAATCCTCCCCAAAAAGAGGTTATAGAAAGAATGGTAGACTTTATTCAATTTTGGTCTATTCAGGAGAGTGAACTTGCACAGAATGCCCCGCGCTCAATAATTAACATATGATTCTGAAACTCACACAAAAAAAACTATAGTCTGTAATATTTCCAATGAAATTTGACCCACTTCATTTGGATTCTCGATGAAGAAGTTATCATTGTTTTACCCGGAACACCTATTTATTGACTAGCTTCAGGATTGGTCACAAACCCTATCTTTCATAGAGTGTATCTCCATAATTATAGAGAATCAAGAGCTGGAATTTTTACCAGAGGTACCTTGATATGTCTTCTCAATACCATAGCACTTTCACTATATGAATCATTCTAGAAAAAACGTTATAGCAAAAATGGTAAGATGACCTGAAAATAACATACCTTAGAACACATCACCAAAAGACTTCATCCTCCCTTGAAATTTGGCCTTATTTTCTTCTTATTACCTCTGAAATTTGACTTCTATCAAATGAATGTATAATGATGTTTATTTATACCATTTATGTCACTTCCTTTTAACATTAGGGCCGACCTGACACTTTCTTATTTTGTAATTCTTTTCTTTAATTATCTTCAGGGCCTACATGTACTTCCTTCTTCAATTCACTTTGTCATCTTCAAAAATTCATTTCTCCTCAACCATGAGGATCCACATGATGTGCCACATACCAACGGAAACAACATGATGTATACTATCCATCCATGGTGCAGTTGGAGCTTGGTGAAGAGGAGCCTAGACTAGGTTCATGGAGCAGTCGTTGACCTTGTTATAAGTAAACATTGTGATATCAATAAAATAAATAATTTTCCTGTCCCGAAATATGATGTGTCAAATGTTTTCATTTAATTTATGCTTCATTCTAACATCTAACCCATGATTTATATATGAGATGCATGTTTGTAGTTTCCTATTTATTTGTTTGTGAATGCAGGCCAGCCTTGGGAGGAGGTTTGCAGTCAGCGGAGCTATCAAGCATGAGAGGATCGACACCAGACACAGAGTAAAAGGTAAAGTTACCTGATCCATCTCACTTTGTCTTTCATGTATGAGTCTAGGATATATTTGGGGTAGTTATAAAATTAGGATACTTTTAGAGTGTTAGGATCTGCCTACATTCTGAACCCTAGTGTAGTCCATAGGGGGGTTTTCCTGCTAGCAAATAGTGGTTGTTGCTACAGTACAGGTGCATCCACTACAACAACAGAAAGTGTTAAAAGGACATGGTTAGTTATTATTATTCATACCAATATTTCATTAACAAAAATACCATGCCTGTTTTTTTCACCTGGAGTAGTTGACACCATTTGTTGGGTTTTCATCAGCTCCTCTCCTCTCTAAGCACCAACCTCATCTAGATGCTCTTCCATTGAAACAATAAACGATATAATTACACCATTTGCAACTAAATTTTAATAATAGTCAATATATACAATTGATTTTAAAGACACATACTGTGATGGGTCTACACACCACTAGAATCATGGGGTTCCTATCCAGTACCACTGTCAAATGAACTAGGGTTTCTTGCATGCTTAAAAAAAATAGACACATTAATTGATGTGATAAATCAATCGTCTATATATGTTACAAGTAATGAACAATTATAGTATTGTCATTTTACTTACCATATCGCCCGAAGTGTCAGCCGATTTTGTTTCCCCCAAGATTTTTTGACGTTCAACCACTGATTGAAAGCCAAACTTGAATCTGATCTTCATGTCTTCTTCGGTGGCCACACTATTGAACGTACCCCCCTCATTTCATAATACAATGAATTTTTCTTATTGGCTGCAATTACAAAAAACAAATTACGATGATATAAAAAATATGGTAAAATTATTCGATACTTACAATTCGAGATTTTAATCTCAGGTAACCACCTTGTCCAAGTTTGTGTTGCCCATGTTTTTCCAGTCTTGCCTCGGTGGCTTTGGATGTGTTTTGGATCCTACAAAAATTGTCAAATATGTACTTAGACAGTGCAATTTTTTCTATATAGATCAACTAAATAAAGTTCAACACATTCAATTCAAAATATCATTTACCTTTCAGGTCCAGGTGTTGTATTCCCTTCATGTCTCAATGCAATATCCTTTGTGTCCTCCTGTATATTCTTCCATTCCCTCTCGGGAATGGTGACAAGATGATCATACTTAGGGTTTTCTTTCAATTGACTCCTATATTTATCTGTGACATATTTCAAATATGTACCTACCTTAGAGGTGATATCATGTTTGTTGAACTAATCACCAATCATGCCGACCAAATTGTTAATAAATTTTTCTTTCAATTCTTTTTTCTGTGCATTCCTTGTCATGCAAGTTCTGATAAAAAATGTTTTTTCCTGCAAATAGATATTATAATTAGTTTAAAATAATATAAAATATGCATGTTTCAATTAAATAATAGGAATTAACTAATTTATTAATAACTACCTGGGATTTGTGGTATCTTCATGGGAACCAAGTTTTCATCCATCAAAATGTTGACCGATAGTGTTCCTGTGATTTTAACATGTGTTTCTCTAGGATAACAGTGAGTAGACTCTTCTTCATGAGATTCACCATCTACACCATCATGTGCGCCATGGTTCGGTGTGCACGGTAGGAGTGCTTCGTGGAACCCGAGAGTTGTAGTTGTATGAACCACATACGGAGAGGAAAATAAACTCGAAGGAATGTGGCTCATGCCAGGGCGTTGTGGGGTTTGTTCACTCCATCTACCAGCAACATCCCCACAACCATGATGTTGAATAGGTTCCTATAATTCATGTATAAAGAAATCATTTTTCATTTAGCTCATATAATTAATGTACGAAACAAAAATTCATAAATTAATACATGCCATAAATAATCTATTTTAAAAATAGCGCTCACCACATATTGATATATAGTTTGATCTAAAAATCTCATCCTTTATTTGGTATCCTATGCAGGCTTACAACTATCCAATTGAATGATTTCTTTGTTTTCCTTTCACAATCCCTTTCTAATTTTTTCCTTTGGGTTGATGGATTCAAATATTTCATCACCCAGATCATTGTGCTCTAGTGTGCTCGTCTAGATCAACAAATAAACACGTTAATTGAATTATTGTCAACAAAAATTCATATGAAAATTAGTTCTTTACCTTCTCTGAGCTGGTTGGTTCCTTCCCACGATCACCCTACCACATGTCAAAAATTTTCATGTGTCTATGGTATAAGATACATGCATAAAATAACAAAAAAAAGACATATGTCTGGGATTTTTTTAACATGCATGAAATAACAAAGACAATTTTTCACCATAAGAACTCATTATACCAATTGTATTGCAAATAATTTAGATTTATAACATTAAAAACACAGATATTATTCACAACAAAATATAAGCATCCCTCAAGTATGATTCATATTCATTGTAGAAAGTTTGCAACAATGTAAATATTAAAATGTTCATTGTTTAGTTCATAAAATTTAAATCAATTTGAAAATATACTAATATTTATACTCCATTGTTTGTTAAATCCCAAAATTTTAGTGGATGCAATGCACTACTCACAAATTTTGTGACACGGTACAATACTTTGATTGGTTCGCACCATCAAACCAATATGTATATTAAAAAGGGTTTGAACTCCTAATTTGGGGGATTTATCTTGATATTTCTTTTTGACCTTGGTGTAAGTAATTTTTGATAAAATGATTGATCCCAACAATAAGAAAGGGTAAATAGTAAATTGTCAATATTCATCCTTCTCTAGGTTTCTCTGAGTCACAGAAATATCTGGCGAGGTGCTCTTAGAGTCACAAAAATATTCACAAGGATCTCTGAGATACTTGATCCATAATATGTATCATCCCAAGTCTATCCATCGACATGTAATTCGATATTACTGCTCACCAGGCCTGCAAACCACCTCCAGTCAAGTCATTCTAGTCAAATAAGGTATTTGAGATTTATTTTCCAATGATCATTCCTGAGCATTTTTGGGATCCATATCATTCCTCATGCCTTAGAGGGAGGGTTATGTTCCTTATAGCCTTTTTTTCCCTCTTAGTGAGCTGCCTTGATTTTGGGATAGATTTGACAAAGTGTGAAATGAAAAAAAGTGCATACAGTTCAAGAATTTACAAATAGTAAATACCAAGAGAGAATAACCACATTGATAGATAAATTTATTGATTTTGGCAGAATTTCTATTCTAGGTGGGGTCTTCTCTCACACTCGAGCTAGGGCCTCCTTAGCCGCTCTTTTTTTTTCCTTGGTTGGTGGGCTAGGGTTGTTTCTCATCTTTTGTCTCTTGTATATTGGGTCGGGCCGGTCAGATTTCGTTGTCAGGGTATTGCCAGGGTTTTCGTTCCTCTTTTGTCTCTTGCATTCAAGGTTGGGCCGGTCATAAATCATTTTCAGGGTTGGGGTATCGTTGTCTTGGGGTCAGGGTTTTGTTTAGATCACCTTGCATTTGTTTGCATTTGGTAATTTATACAATATATATAGTATATTATATAAATTATGTATTATGTAAACTATATAATATATAATTTATATAATATACTATATATATATTGTATAAATTACCAAATGAAAACAAATGTAAGTGAATCCCCAAAGGGGGTATGGTATATATAACCACTAACTCACATGTCTCTTGCCTAGTATAATGATGTTAACTGTGATGACAATAACAATATTGATGATGATGGAGATTATGACGATAATGATCATGACGATGAAAATATTGATAACGATGAAAATATTGATGACAATGATGATGATTGTCATGATGATAATGATCATGAATAGGATGATGATGATGATGATGATGAAAAAAACAAAGACAATGTTGATTCTGGTGATAGCAATGATGATGATGACGATGGTGATGATATGAT
The DNA here is from genome assembly GCA_009831015.1 of Picea engelmannii. Lineage (NCBI taxonomy): Eukaryota > Viridiplantae > Streptophyta > Pinopsida > Pinales > Pinaceae > Picea > Picea engelmannii. Next base: position 91,701 of record ML828065.1, on the reverse strand, counting down.
GTTGATCATGAAAATGGAAATGATGATGATGATGACAATGACGATGAAAATGAATGAAAAAATGATGATGGTCATGATCATGATGGAATTGACGATGATGACGAAGACGATGATGATTTTTGTAACATAGAAAGTTTTTTTAAAGTTTTCTAATTTATCGCAAAACATTACCTCAACCCGCCAATTTCTCGTCACCTCAAAACTTACAATCTAGATCTTTCTCTTAATTTATTAGGCATACAAAAATTAAAAAATTATGAAGATGAGAGAGCCATGCACCTTAAGTGATACTGGAAACTCTATCTTGATTGAGTCATCATATGAAATTGCAAGTCAAACACACGAAGCGTCAGAGCAAATTCAGATGCACTGGAAGTAACACTAAAATTAGTAAAGGAGTTGTGGAACAACGTTAAGAAAATGATGTTTCTTTGCACTTAAAATGGGTTTGTTCATGCTTGATGTTGGAAAAGAGTTCAAATCTCTAGTTGAAACCAAAAAGTGAAAGCTTTGAGCAGTTCATTGATCGCTCCAAAAGTTTTAAAAGGCCTAGGTTGGGTACAAATGGATACCTTCTGGTCAATGTGAATGGTGGCTCGAATCAGATGTGAACTGGGATATGTAACATGGTTGTTGCGAGAATAATTAATGTAACTCTTGTCCTTCATTCTTTAGATCAATACTCTTCTTTTTGGAGCGATCCAAGTGTCTTCAAGGATCTTTTTTATTGGTGCCACTTTATTGATAATTAGCCATAAGAGATTTGGTTGCAGAAAACTAAATTGAATTAAGTATCAAAGGGATGGGATGATTGTGTCAATGTCAAATTATGTCACAAATTATGGGTTGCGTCATATACTAGAGGTGTCGCAACAAGTGCACAATAACTTAAGTGGTATGAATTAATGGATACTTTCCATTCCCATTAGTTCTCTGAGTTAAATGTTGATTTGGTGAGAAAAATTTGTCATTCAATAATAAATATTTGAATTGAGATGTCACGAGTAATGGTCAATAGGGTTTACCTACCAACCATTCATGCATTTTTGTTATATATTTTAGGCTATTGTATGGAAATAATGGTGGTCCCTATGGAATTTTTAGGTTCGAGTTAAACCATAGCCTAATCCACTCACATGTCAAAAGAAGCATCAATTTAGGATCACTTGAAAAAACTAAAGTGACACTGGCCGGAAAAGACAAGTCCCTAGAAAAATTCCATATAATTTGGAAGAGGTAAGATAGATGGCTTGGAATGATTGTCATATCAAGAACAAGACCTTCAATAAAGGTGATATAATAGTAGTGTATGATAGTAAATATTTGAAGCATCATCGTGAGCTCTATATGCACTAGTTGGCCCCACTTCTCATGGTGAAAATAAAATATTTGAGTTTCATCAATTTGGATTAGTTGGATGAAACAATTTAGTAGGGGTGTGAGAATGGTTCTAAGCACTTAAAGTTGATCCAATCGTTTTCAAAAAATGATTTTAGGTTCGGATGAGATAATCATGAATACTTGTCCTTTCCTAGGTGGAGTCTAAATCCAATCTTAAAGGTTTATTTTTTTTATATTTTCCTTTAAGCCATGACATTATTTTACTTTCTAGTTATGGGCTACAAAATTTTCATTCCACTTTACAAGGGCACAATAACTTAAGTGGTATGACTTAAGGGATAGTTTCCTTTCCATTACTTCTCTGATTTAACGATGATGATGATGAGGAGGAGGACGATGACGACAACGATAATGTTGAATATTATGGTGATGAAAATGAAAACAATGATGACAATGATGAAAATATGATGATGATCATGAAAATGGAAATGAGTGTTCCATATTCATCATGCCACAACTCCTTGTGTGTTCCATCATCATGATGAAAATGAAAGTGATGCAAATGATGATGATGAAAGTGACAATCATGATGATCAAAATGAATATGATCATGATGACGATGATGACGATGACGATGAAGATGAAAATGCCACAACAAATTACCCTAAATAATCTTTAAAAACAATATCATCAATGAGCTCCACTTGGTTTTGAGAATAATTTATTATCTACTAAACAGGGCCAACCATGTGAAGGTGGAAGCTCATTTGGCTCCCCCCCCCCCCTTGCATCACTCTCAATAAGTATTATATTTGGAGCATTTATCTCATTGGGAGGTTTCCCCCTTGAAGAGGCAAGTGAGCAGGAGAGGATCCCTTCCCTAATAGGATCTATTGTATGGTGTTTCCCTATCTCAAGGGTTTCTATAATAATAAATTAGGAGTTTTTTCCTATATTGTTCTCTGTATTTATTGTGGTGTTTTTGTATTCATATCTTTGGTATTTAAAAATTGGTATCATAGCTCTTTCCTTGGCCAAAGAATGGAAGAAATTTTTGGTGCATTTCTTAGTTTTTTTTCAAGGGGAAAAGGGGGTTGGCACAATTTAGACTCGGTTCTAAAATGTTTTTATCAAATTTTGTAGAAAATAATTGGATATTTGAGTTCCTTTGGGAAAAATACCCAATGTTAAAAAAAAAAATATGCCGAAATGAAGTCCATGAAGTGAAGTTATCAACATTTTAAATTCTACAGTTTTTTAGGGTTTTTAACTCTAGATGTAGAAACTCCATATGTTGCAACTCTAGACGTTGCAACTATATTCAATTCTACCCTAGCTTTTGATGTTGCAAATTTGACTGCCATGTAATAACACCTGACATCAAGACATCCTCACCATAAAATAGGATACAAGGATATGTAATAGGTCACCGATATGACAAAGGTGGACATAATATCACACAATACCACCCGACAACATAACGTCATCAATAGAAAATTTATCAAAAAATATGATATGAGGATGAAAAATCACCAATATGACTAGGGTGGACATGACATGAATCTCCAGCACGATAGTGTGACTCATGAAAAGGCTTGATCCACTTGGACCCAAACACCACATGTGAGGCAAGTATGAAAATGTACGCACTCCTCTCTTCACTTGGCATATCACTTAAGTGAAATCTATGATGAGCTCGTCGACTTGATTGATTCACCCTGTGTAATGATTACCTCTCCACGTGATATATTGTCAAATGAAATTTAATATCACCCATTCACCAATCCACATAAAGACTGCATGATGTCTCACCTCCGTTACTAAAATTTGTGTCAATAGGCATGATTATTCCATAAACCTCGCCAACTTACCTTTTTTTGTAAATATGGTGAAGTCAGACTCTCAACCGACATTTTATCCTCACAGAGTGTTGCAAGAACTCTTTAATTAAGACAGTGGGATAAAAAAATTAAGGGTAATAGCCATGGGAATCTCACTTATCTATCGAGAACCAGATGCAGGACTAGTCAAAGTAGATGAAGAAGTCTTGAGGATTTTTCAAGACACATTATGGGAAGGGTATATTGAACGGCTCCAGGGGTACATCAAAGAAATCTCCCTCAAGTTCACAAATATCATGAGGGAGGAAAGAGCACAGGTTCAAGGAATCCAAATCAAGGTCAGCGAGGAAGTAGTTTCCACAATGACATGGCTTCCATGAGAGGGGAATGATGGTTCTCCCAGAAAAAAGTGTTGCTCACTGTAAAAGATGATTTTTTGCAAGAGGGGGAAGAGACAAAAAGTAAGGGAATTATATGTGATAGATATTCATTAAGTCCCCTTTGGAAAATATTATCCTATTATGTCCATAATTATTTCACGTGTGAAGGGTGCCATGAGGTTATATTTTGGTATCACCTAAAGTTGTTGCATTGCCTCAGGCATCTCTAGATCATGAATATGCCATTATTTATTTGGAATTGCTTGCAAAACATGGCTCACAACGTTAAAAGATCCAAATAGCCATGGCATTACTTGTCTCACCACTAAATTATCAATCTCATGGTAATGCATTCATTTCATCAAGCCAACCATGCATGGGAAAATGTTGTAGGTCCTCCACCATGGACTGTGGAAGGAAAATCATCTCCAGAGTTGGAAGGAGAATTTAGGACATCAAATCCTATGTAGATCCTAGAAAGGGAGATTCAATAAATCCTCAGAATGAAAGAATAATTAGAAGGAAATACAATTAGAAAAAGGAAAGAGAAACCTGAAGCGATAAATGATATGCTTACATAGAATAAAACAAGGACACAACACTCGTCCAAGATGACCTTCCTTGCTAAAACATAAGAACAAACAGGGGAATTGGGAACAAAATAGATGATGGAAGAAAGGCTCACTGCTGAAACATAAGAACCAGCAGGGGAGCTAAGAATAGAGGAATTGGGACACCCTGCTGAAACAAAAGAACCAGTAGGGGAGTTAGGAACAAAGGAATTGGGACACTCTACTGACACATAGGGACTAGAAAGGACAAATGAGGATCTAGTTGAAGGATGGAACTCCTCGATTGACACACAAGAACCAACAAGGGAGGGCACATCTTATGAAGTAGGAGAAGAGAACCCATGTGTTGTCGGAACTTAATATCAACTCAAGGATGGTATTGCAACGAAAAACAAAGGAAGAAATCTTGCCCCAACATATAATAAGAATATTATTGGGTTTAATCCAGGTAAAACCTTGAGGCTCCTATAATCTGTGCTTATGTAACATAATTTTAAGCTAATAGAAATCAACCAGAGGTTACAAAGAATAATAAGAAAGTTGAAATTAAGGATTAAAATGGAGCCAACAAACCTGGACTTCCTGGCCCAAGTGTATGGAATCAACCAACAAATATGCAATAGATGTGAGGAATAAATTTCCAGACCAATTCCCCAAGAAGAAATAGTTAGGGTATGCGTATATAATGAAACCAAAATTGATGAAGTAAATATGGAAGAGGAAGTGCCTCTTGAGAAATATGATGAAGAAACACAAAATGATGAACTAAATATGGAGGAGGAAGTTCCTACTGAGAAATGAGATGAAGAAACCCAAACAGAGGAGGAAACACCTCCTAAAAAATGGATATATAAGTTCAAATAGATTTTCCTACAAAGGACATTGGAGTCCATACATATATTGATAATGACTTCTGGATAAGGGTCCAATTGGCTGAATGGAAGAACGTGGTTGAGGCCTATGAAAAGGGACAATTCCTCTAGAATAATGTCGACGGGCTATTTAAAACATGAGGCAAATATGGGATGAACATTTGGCTACTCACCAATAAAAATGAGAGAAGTCAAACGCAAACATAAAGAAGGCCTTTGAATTTCAAACGCAAGTAGAATTGTTGAAAAAAGAAAAGAGGCAAATGAGTTATATTTTGGGGGATATCCTTAGCTACAGAGCACCTTCTCTAACATACTTTGTGTTCTTGCATGAGAGATATTTTTTATTCTAGTTCAGGTCAATTGTAGCAAAGATACCTTATAATATTTCCTCACTAGAAACCTTCTTAGGAGTCTATTATGAGAGCAGCACAAAAGATAGGAATTTATTGTGTGAATTTTATCAGCACAATACTATTCTATACTGTGAACAGGAATGGAATCTAATTCTTATAACAAACCCAACCCCCTAAGTACATGTTTAATGGATGCGGTGTTAAATTTTCACTTCTCTTAACAACCTTAAATCTTCTCTATGACATCTCCATCCTCTTTTGCTCGTCAAGAAATTTCCAAGGTCGGTAATTTCACTCAGAACTATGTTCTGGAATAAAATCTATGACCTCCCGAAGTTCTTGGGTTTATATAGACAACATCTCTCTTACTGTCATGTGGCATCCATGTGACATTTCATTGTTTGTTCCAACTAATGTAGCAACACTTGGGTCCTTATGTGGAATTGGCCTAGCTTGCCACGATGGAACCACACTCAGCTCTTCGTCATGTTAGTAATGGGCATCTTTTGTCCTAGGTGTTGAAATATTGTAACTGCAAAGAGTATTCTTATTATTATTGATATATTATTTATAGGATCAATCCCCATTGTGGATTGATCATGTCGGTTATTGTAATAGGACCAAATCCCCTTTTGCGGATTGGTCAATAGGCAGAATAAGAAGTCAGCCCCAGTAGTTAATGAGAAGACCAAGAAATATAATAATAGTGGGTTTACCCACCCAGTTGGAGAATTCGGCCTTGCCAATGACAAGACACTTCACACGTGCCAGAGTTGTATAAATAAAGGAGGCTAGTGCCTCATTTGGAGATAACTCACTTGCTCAGTTTGAGAGACAAGTTCTGATCTGTTACCGGAAAACGAGAGAGAGAGTGGTGCATATCTTGGAGAGGAATTTTTGTTTTAGCATAGATATCTCTTGGCATTGTATTGCCCATCTATATTAAGGAAGTTTTGTTGGGTTTTCTTCCCGTATAGGGTTTCTCAGGATAAATGTTGTGTCTCTTGTGATTGTGTGTTTCTTAGTGATCTTGGATTATGCTATTGTTATCTAATGAAATGAAAACATCCATAATAATGGCTTAAACATTAACATGGTATCAGAGCCAAACTGAAGGAAGCATATTTCACAAGAGGAAAAACATCACTGTTGTAGTACCTGCAAATTAGGGTTTTTCAAAAGTGAATCTTTTCAGCCCTAAAACTATCTAGAAAGTTGTGCCCTCCCCTAAGGATCAATTTGGCATCATCAGCGCACCTTTTTAGTGGTTGGATCTCCCAGAAAGTGATACCCTAGTTTCACAAAGTACCAAAAAACCAAAGTACCAGAAGTACCAGAAGTGCCAGAAAACCAGAAGCACCAGTCCAGAAATCCACAGATCAAGTTTGAGGGGGTAAAAGTTGGATTTTCATAAATCTGACTACACCAGCTAAATCGCCTTAGCTCAGCGCATCTATCCCCTGGATCAAAATTTCAAAATTCGATGTTTGAAAAATTAGGGTTTTCTCATAAAACCCTAAAGTTGTAGTTGCAGTTGTAGTCTCAGAACCAGTTGCAGTCTCAGAACCAGTTGCAGTTGCAGTACCAGTTGCAGTAGTAGTCGTACTACCAGTGGCAGTCACCCTTGAAGTTTTTTAAGAGTTGGTAATGATTATCGTTGCTACTAGATGGAACCACCACCTGCAAATGTCATCAGAGGTATGTACTCACATATGTTCAATGGTTAAACCCTAAAGATTATTTGCAGGAGAAGGGATCTCTTTCCATAAGATCCAGAAGGATCTCAAGATCCAACACATTCATAGGAATGATGAAACCCAGGTGTGATTATTCTAATATACATCTATTTGTCATGACATTAGCTTAATCAATGTTGCATTTTGAAGCTATGATAAAATTATTAGAAGGATTGAAAGTTGATCATAGAGCTTATCCTCTAACCTAACCTTTTGTCAAGATAGCGTATTGTCTTAGTACAGAAAACAGGTTGAAGAAAGCACTCGTCACTTGAGTGAAGGAGACCTGGAAGAAAAGCAAGCACTCATTCTTGAGGATAAGGCTCCAGATTTGATTAATCAAGATTCAAAGGAAAAACTGTGTGTGTTAGTTTCAGGTTGCCATGGAAGAATGCTTGGTCACAACACTATAAGAGTGTTGACCTCATTTCATATTGTATTCCTTACCTTTAATCTTTTCTTCAGATAAATTATAAGTGATAGCTCTAAAGGAGCTAATGTGATGATTGTTCATGCTATTGTTTTACATTATCAGAGGGATATTATTCTTGCTTGTTACTTTGTTGACCTTGCTCCAGGTCACATGTAATAACCTTGAGGAAGATATAGTGAAGGTTGCAGAAGGCAACGTGCTAAAGAAGAGACCATAAATGAAGCAATCATCATTGGAGGAGAAGAAGGTGACTTGCATGAGCTAAAGGGTCACTCAGAAGCTCCCATGACCCACGCCATTGAAGAATCTTGGCATAGAATATTAGCTCACAAAAACTACAAGGCACTACCATACATATGCAAAGCGGTCAAAGGTTTACCAGAACTCATAGGTGACCATGAAGGCGTATGCAATGGATGTGTGCAAGGGAAGAACATCAAGAACCTGTTTCTGAAGAGGGACAGAAAGGAAGAAGGAGTCCTAGAACTCATTCATTCAGATGTATGTGGCCCAATGCCATCATCCTCCATTAGTGGGTATGTATACTATGTATCATTCATTGATGATTATTCTCGTAAAGACCTGGATATATTTGAAGTGTTCAGCAAGTTCAATGAATTCAAAGCCTTGATAGAGAACCTTTCTGTAAGAAAGATTAAGATACTCAGGTCAGATAATGGAGGAGAATATACCTCAAAAGAGTTCGTGAACTTCTGCAAATATGTTGGGATCAAGATCCCCAACAAAATGGTGTAGTTGAACGAAATAATATAACCATACTGGAAGCTGTGAAGACTATGATCCATGATTAAGATCTTCCTATGTGCTTATGGGCAGAAGCAGCAATGGCAGTTGTTTATGTACATAACCGATTGCCCCATAGTGCACTTGGGCTCAAGACACCAGAAGAGATGTTCACTAGAAAGAAGCTAGAGGTAAGCCATCTCAAAATATTTGGTTGTCCAGTGTTTATTCATATACCTAAAGAAAAGAGAAACAAGTTGGACCCTTCAGGAAAGAAGGGAATATTTTTGGGATACTGTGAGGTCTCCAAGGCCTTCAGAATCTATATACCAGGTCAACATCACATTGAGATCAACAGGGATGTGACCTTTGATGAAGATGCAGCGCTCAAGAAATCTAAACTTTGCCAGCTTGAAGAGGTATATGAAGAGGAACTCGTAATCCCCAATACTGCAATGAAGGAGGTTCCCAGAGCTGCAAAACCAGAGAGGGAAGTCATAACTTCCCCTGATGAGGAACTTCTAAAAGACCATGATATAGTAGAAGTGTAAGAACCTCCTCAGATGACGATCCTCCATAAAAGAAAGTCAGCTTGGACTAGAGAGCTTATTCAAGATGGATAGAAATATGGTGTTCTCGAAGGAACTACGAGACAGGTGAAAAGACCAAATCCATTCTCCAGTTATACGGCTTTGATGTGTGATCTTCTAGAAGAGAAGCCTACCTACTCTGAAGAATCCATTCAGAGAAAAGAATGGGAAGATTCCATGACAGAGGAATACCAATCCATAATGAAGAACGAAGTATGGGAAATAGTTCCCAGATCGAAGAATAAATATGGGGTATCCTACAGATGGCTCTTCAAAATAAAACATGTTTCCAATGGAAGTATTGATAAGTATAAAGCAAGATTTGTCACTCGTGGCTTTTCCCAGAAGCAAGGCATTGACTATGAAGAGACATTCACTTCGATCATGACCATCATAGCTCTTGCAGCTAAGATGAAGTGGAAGTTGCACCAGATTGATGTGAAGAAAGTTTTCCTAAATGGTGTCATCGAAGAGGAAGTGTATATAGAGAAACCTCAAGGATTTGAGGTAGAAGACAGGAAGTCTCATGTTTGCAGATTGAAGAAATCCTCATACAGATTGAAGAAAGCTCCTAGAGCTTGGTATGTCCGTATAGACAGTTTCTTGATGAGATTAGGCTTTACCAAGAGTAAAGAAAACTCAAATCTCTACTTCAAAATTATGGATAATGAGCCAGTAATCTTACTGCTATATGTGGATGACTTATTCTTAACTAGAGAAGAAAAGCTTATCGCTGAATGTAAAAAGAGACTTGCCTCAGAATTTTAAATGAAAGACCTCGGCCTAATGCATTACTTCTTAGGTCTTGAGGTATGGCAGAGTCCTAAGAGGATCTTCCTTAACCAAGGGAAGTACATGGTCGAAATCTTAAAGAGATTTGATATGCTGGAATGTAAGCCCATGAATACACCCATGGAAGCAAAGTTGAATCTGTTGGTCGATACGTCGTCAAAATTGATTGATGCCACACTGTATAGATAGATTATTGGATCATTGATGTACCTAATGAACACCAGACCAGACATTTTTTTTGTCATGAACAACTTGAGTCAGTTTCTGGTAGAACCTAGATGTGTTCACCTAGTGGCTGCAAAACATGTGATGAGGTACCTCAAAGGTACGATAGATTATGGTCTCAACTATGATGGAGATCATGATTTTACATTGAGTGGATATACTGATGCAGATTGGATAGGAAGTGTTTCTGACAGGAAAATCACTTCATGATGTTGTTTCATTTTGGGATCAACCATGATCTCATGCCAGAGTAGGAAGCAATCTAGTATTTCTCTCAGGACTGCGGAAGCATAATACATTGCTACATGTTCTGCTAGCTGCGAAGCTATATGGCTTCGAAAGTTGTTGACCGACCTATTTTATTTGGAGATGAGAGAAATCATGATTCTATGTGACAACTAGAGCTGCATAAAGATGACAGAGAATCCTGTATTCCATGACAGGTCAAAGCACATAGAGATCTGCTATCATTACATCCACGACATGGTACAGAGAGGAGCCTTGAAGCTCCATTACATTAGCACGAATGAACAGGTTGTTGACGTGTTGACCAAGCCTTTATCTCGTGTAAAGTTTGAGTACTTCCGAGATAATCTTGGCATAGTATGAAAGGACCTTCCTCGAAAGGGGGAGTAGATGTTATGATGTTCCTTGCTTCTGACCTAGCTGTCAGACATAAAGCAAGATGTGATGTGTTCCTTGCTTCTGACCTAGTTGTCAGATGTAAAGAAAGATGCTCCTTGCTTCTGACCTCGCTGTTAGACATAAAGCAAGATGATTCCTTGCTTATGACCTCACTGTTAGATGTAAAGCAAGATGATGTGTGTGTTCCTTGCTTCTGACCTCGCTGTTAGACATAAAGAAAGATGAATCCTTGCTTCTGACCTCGTTGTTAGACGTAAAGCAAGATGATGTGTGTGTTCCTTTCTTCTGACCTCACTGTTAGACGTAAATCAAGATGACTCCTTGCTTCTTACCTAGTTGTTAGACGTAAAGCAATATGATGTATTCCTTGCTTCTGACCCAATTGTTAGACGTAAAGAAAGATGATGTGTTCCTTGCTTCTGAACTAGTTGTTAGACGTAAAGCAAGATGATGTATACCTTGCTTCTGACCCAGTTGTTAGACATAAATCAAGATGTGACTTACACTGAGCTACCAGCTTAACAGTTGTGACATAGAGCCATCTTAGTATTGTGATGGGCCAACCTAGTGTTGTGATGAGGTATCACTTTATACTGATACATATTGATGCAGATGATGATGGCATTCTTTCGAGAATGATGATGTTGCTGATGAAGAAAACTTCTGATGATTTATAGATAGACCAGCCAAGATGATATTGATTATGTTGTCCTCCCATTTGATTTTTTTGATGATGCTATCCTCTTTCTCTCACATGATGATGTTGAGGAATACCCTTCTTGTTAAGGGGGAGTGTTGAAATATTGTAACTGCAAAGAGTATTCTTATTATTATTGATATATTGTTCATAGGACCAATCCCCATTGTGGATTGATCATGTCGGTTATTGTAATAGTACCAAATCCCCTTTTGTGGATTGGTCAATAGACAATTATAATAGGCAGAATAAGAAGTCAGCCCCAACAGTTAATGAGAAGACCCAGAAATATAATAAAGGTGGGTTTACTCACCCAGTTGGAGAAGTCGGCCCTGCCATTGAAGAGATACTTCACACATGCCAGAATTGTATAAATAAAGGAGGCTAGTGCCTCATTTGGAGATAACTCACTTGCTTAGTTTGAGAGACAAGTTTTGATCTGTTACTGGCAAAGGAGAGAGAGAGTGGCTCATATCTTAGAGAGGACTTTATGTTTTAGTATAGAGATCTCTTGGCATTGTCTTGGCTATCTATATTAAGGAAGTTTTGTTGGGTTTTATTCCCCTAGAGGGTTTCCCAAGATAAATGTTGTGTCTCTTGGGATTGTGTATTTCTTAGTGATCTTGGATTATGCTATTGTTATCTAATGAAATGCAAACATATATAATAATGGCTTAAATATTAACACTAGGCACCTAGGTGTATTAATAGATTCATGGGCGATGGTATTATGGGATCATGGTCTATGTTCATACTTTTCATGAACCCACAACCAACACTTAACTTCATTTTCATTCACGGACTCATGCAATCACTAACGCATAATTTTGTGCCTCCTCTTCATAAGTCCGTCCGAGAAGTGTCAACACTTAACCATTTTCCCACCTATGTGGAATCGTGAACTCGTGGATGTACAATTATATACCTCCGCTTCATAAGTTTTTCCGAGAAGTCTCAACACTTAACCATTTTTTTCCATCTACGCAGACTCACGAACGTACAATTTTGTACCTCCCCTCCATAGGTCCGTCTGAAATGTCTCAACACTTAATTTTTTGGTGATTCTTTCGGTTTTGTGGGTTGGAAGACTCACAGACTCACGGACTCATATGAGTCCCTTCCTCTCTTCTAACACTCAACACTAATATTATTTTTTGAGTTTGTCGGGTTCGCAGGTTGGTGGACTCGCAGACCCATTCATATCACCTTTCCAATCTCCATGAACCCATCATGCTTCTAAGTCTAATGCATACACTTTAAACCCACCATTCATTTTTCGCAGCCTACAAACTTACTCCCCCTATTAAAGAACTTATTAAGGTTTAAACTCCACGAGGGCACATACTCCACCAATTACAGGCCAACACATGTTCCCATCGTACATGTAAGCTTTCTTCGTCATTGTGATGTAAATTGTGACATCACCCTTTTTCCTTGACCAAAATTAGATACTTACCCCCATTGATCTATGACTGAGATTACTTGATGCCATCCTGATAGATATAATGGTGGAGAAGGCTTCTTGGAGTTTCTTTCATCAGAGTGCCATATTACTCGGCTACTGCAATCAACAGTCATGAGTCCTCTGAGAGTTTCTCTGATTGATCCAACAACTGTTAATAGTTTTGGATCCTTCACAAGTTCTCATATGAGAGGGACCTCGATCAACCACCAATATGAAAACTCCATGCCAAATCGACGACTGTGATTCATCCAAGGAAAAGAATAGGATATATTGAATTCATTAATATCATTCTGGATTAGTGAATTTGAACTTCTTCTAGGAGAAGTATAAGTCTTACCAATCCTTCAAGGAAATGACACCTCCTATTCAATCAAGCTAAGGTTTTCTCTCTTATCCATTTTAATCCAAATTTCAAACTACAAATAGTCCATACATGTATAGGATATCTCTAGCTCAAGCTAAACCACATCAAGCCATAGTTTCAACCTTGATAACAGTGAATCATATGGGAAAATATTCACATATGTGTATGGATATACATAACCACCAGCAATATGTGTGTGTGTGTGTGTGTGTGTGTGTGTGTGTGTGTGTGTGTGTATAGACATACACACACACACACACACAAGAAATGGTCGCTTAGACACATTATTTACACAAACTTTGTGCATGCACATAATTGTGTGATTCTAGATAATTCTAGCAGAGCAATATGTACAAGTATAATTCCAGCAGTCATTACCATGGCAGAATTGCATAATTATCGGCTCCTATGATGTAATTATTCCACTGACTACATATACACAAAATTTATAGGTCCAGACAACTCTTAACAAAATATTCTCACAAGTATAGTTATAATTGCGATCATCAGTATTTGTAACATATAATTGCCATATCTGCACAATCCTAGAAACAATAGTCAAGGATAATTAAAACAATAAAAACCTGTGACAACAGTCACATACCAGGACTTCTGTATAAGTTTAATAGTAGGCATTTTGACTGGTAATTAACACATCAAATACCCATGTTATAAAATAACCCGTCTAATCATCAAGCAAACATGCACGCCCCTTAATCATTCACATGAAAATTTATCCTTAAGTTATATTTTAATTATAGAAGGTACAAAATACTTATCTATTACATTTGATAGCCAACCAAATGACTATGGGTTTTCACCTTTCCACCCAACTGTAGGCTCATATGCATTCACTCTTAGCATTCTGGCCACCCTCGTGGCAAGCCATGATACAACTAAGGAATCTCTCTCAGTTTCTCAGAAATATTTGAAGGTCACTCTCCTTCACTCTACTCTTGGTAGATATTTTTTCATACACCCACCTAGCCTAGGCCTCTTCTAGGTTTATGAGATTCCTTCCAAGCATAAATCTCACTACCCTCTTATCTCAAGTATGGTTTCGGGTCTTTTATGCTCCATCTCAAAACCCTTCTATGTGTTCTCTGATCCTTCTATTGCACACACTCATGTATTCCTTTCAGCAGCTCCCTTCCTCAGAGACCCAACCCTCCTCCAGTTCTATATCCTTGCATATCCCGAATGCATGCATGAATTAGGTAGGTTCTCAACTTGTCCTTCTATTTCTTCTATAATAAGTCAACTCGTGGGTCAATCCTGGGGACCTGTGGTGATCTTTCCTATTATCCTCTAGATGACCACTTATGGTCCCTTCTAACATCCATCCATACTTCCATTCATTGGGGTGGTTGGTTGTTCAACTTCCAACCTCCCTCATTAACTTATTTGACTTGAAATCAAGGCTAAGGGAAGTACTATGAATAAGTCTTTAGGTCCTTTAGTTTATTAGGTCCTCCTCTCATTCCACTAATGATATCATAGCTTGTACCTTAAGGATTAACCCCACAATCAGTTTTGGAATTTATAATTAAACAATAATGCATTTACAATATTCACATTTCATTGCATGGAAATCAATAATCGTGATTTATTACATGTATTCAAGTTTTAGAGAGTTACAATCCCCTCCCCCTTCAAAGGAACATTGTCCTTGGTGTTCTTTATTTTTCAGCAACACCTTCCATGCCTTCTTCTTTCAACTATCCCAACAATGTTATTCCTCTTCCTAATATGGTCCTTACTCAGAATTTGGAATTTGAGAACATGCCTACCGCAATTTTCAACAACAAGCACATTAATTATCATTTCATGCAAAACATTTTGTTGTTGTTTAAATTCAAGTGGAAATATTCACAAGTTAGCACAATTCTTTTCGATGTAGTTCATGGATATACATCCATATGGTCATCTCATTAACTTGGCTCATTGTTTTCATTGACATACCCATTGTGTGCATGATCGAAATCAACATATTATAAAAACTATTGGAGTCTCCTCTTCCTTGCGGTCACTCACCCTCCATGCCTAGGCTCGGGCATCCCCTTCTCTTCTATACAGTCCCTCGGGTGATCCATCTTGACTTGCTAGGGATTTATCAGACAAGAAGAATTTTTGATACCTCCTCAAGTCTTACAATTGAGGCTTCCCTCACTCTTTCTCTACCGAAAGCGTCCCTTCATCCTACATCACCCCAACACATCATTCTATGGGGATCATGGCTTATCATAGGGTTCTCATGTCACAATAGTAGTTTGTTTTCCATGCTTTTTATCTTTGAAAACCATCATATATCCTCCCCAAAAATATATTTTTCCTCTCACATGTATCACATACATAGATAAATTCATGATTTGCTTTTATTATTGTGATCAAAATTATTTCAAATCTGTCACCCACAAATTTCAAGTTCCACATATATAGGAACCAGATCCCATAAGCATGATATTTATTTCCCATGGTAGTTTGTCTCTTTCATAACCACTAGACATTGGTCTTCCTTATGGGATTACAAAACATCCATGTCCAAGACCCCTCCTTCCTGTAATTCATTCTTCACTCGGCCAAACAAAATGTTAGTTCCTCATGCACATTTTATTTTCATTGCACACTTGTAGTGGCTCGTAAACAATTTCAGAATTGTGCATACTAACAATAAAATTCATCTATTCAAAAATGAAATATCATTCCTTACACATGCATTATTTTATCATACCAATCCTTTCAAAATGCAATCATCAAATGAGTTTAATCAATGTGCCAATATCCATAGCCGCATTCACACACAATGCACCCTTGCATTCATTTTTAGATTATTACTTTTCATATTAGGAACTTTTCCTTGGTGGGTTGGAACTCAATCATCATTTTAATACATGGTTCCTTTATACAGATTTATTTCTACAATAGGACTGTGTTTTTATTCTTCAATTGATCATGATCTCAAATCAACATACATGAATCTAAAATTTTCACATGAATGCATTCAAGCATTCTTTCTTCATTGGTAACCAGGGTGCCAATGTTTATGGCCACCCAATTTCTCTCTTTACCATTCTGCAATTCTGCAAAGCACTGGAATATAATTCTTCCATAATGGGAAGTCCCATATATAACCACTATTTTATCACATGCATCTCCTTAATGCATTACATCACCGTGCTAACTTTTAGAACTTTGGTTCCCAATCACTCCTTGATTGGGAAATGTATTCGTAACATATATTTGTTCATGCATTTTTCCTAGTATTTCAATCATCCTTGGTTGTTAGAGATTCACACCTCCATCATGTAGGTTCTTCTTCCTGAATCAAACCCTACTTGGGTATCAATGACATGCAACAAACATTTAAATCACATGCATATCATCATAACATAGACTATTTTAGAAGGGATTATTACCCAAATCCATTTTACCTCTCATACCACATGGGCATGAAATATTTATACCTATTATGAATGCCAACACCTTCTATGATATTACCTCTTAAGTGATGCTTCCTGGGGACTTCTATAATCCCTTTCACATTTTTCTTATTTTTTATCAAGCAACCTTCTTTCATTCACTTTTGTCTGAGGTTGTTCACTATTGGCACTTTTCCTTCCCTAATAGTTCCAATCTTTTCTACACATGACATACATCACCACATTCACATTTTTCATTAGTTGTCATGTAAAATCAAATGCATGTACCATAGCATTTATTTCAGTAAAACATTTTCATAAATTCCTTAGCATATCTATATGCACTCCATCACATTGTCCCCAATGTTTTCATGAGTGCAACCACAATCAAATCAGTTGCAACTCTCAACATTCTCATGCCAAAATATATGTATTCATCATTATATCAGACTCTCATCCCATAGAAGCATGATAGACAACAATAAAGGAGTTAAGGGATTCTCCCATCAGAAAAATTTCAGCCTAATTGAATTAGTTTCAAGGCCTCATTTCCTTCACAGACTATAGCTTAACCAAGCTCATTCATATAAACACATTCAATATTGTATCTTTCAGCTACTAGCTATAATTATTTTCATAGTTGTCCTTTTTAAGCATACAAATCTGATTTATTATTTAGAGTTTCATAGTGAGAGAAGTATTAATCACTTTCTCCTTCTTTGCTTTTATAGTTTACCCCACTTGATATCTGCTTGTTCTATCTCTTGAGAAGACTTAGTCATGTTCACCTTGGACTTCTTGGATAATTCAGCATACTACATCAATAAGTTTCTTGTTTATAATGAATCACGAACTTGTGCATTCCACACATTTCCCACCCAGAGATCAAATCGGTCCTCATTCGTCTACATGTCTTGGTACTCATGCATGATATTTTAAAATGTAATCCAGGATTCGTATATAAATAGGTTTTACATCTTGTTGTTCAACTCTCAATAGTCATTAATTTTATAGCTCTATTCTTCTGGCAGATTTATTTACACAATTCCTCAACAAAAACCTCTTCAACATGAAACTCTCTTGTTGCATATCCAAACGATCTGACATTACCTCATTTTTTGAGTTAGCCTCAGCTTTGTCATCTCATATTCTTACCTAATCTTCCATGAGGAATTATCATCATGCATATTTATTATGCATTTAGATTGTGCACTCACGCATGCACGCTTATTCCATCAATTACATTCATTGTACTTTAATAACATGCCTTATCATGTGGCGTGAGTGTCCATTGTTGGAATACTAAGAGGGGGGTTGAATCAATATGAGCACTTTATACCACTTTTAACCACAATATATATTATTTCACTTTATCAACAATCTTCAATAGTTTATCATCAATGTATCATCTATGATTGAATTCAATATATCATGAGCATATAATCATAAGAAACATCACATCAAATACACAGTACACCAGTATTTACGTGGAAACCCAAATGGGAGAAAACCATGGAATGATTTATTATATATATATATAAAGAATTCATTCATAGGAAGCACCAACTTTAAAATTCTCTATCTACAACTGGAAGGAGGCTACAACACCATATTTACAGGCTCCAACCTAAAGGAATCTACAACTCCCTGAATTCTCTGGCTCTAACCAGAAGGAGGATTCAAATCCCTGATTCTCAGGCTCCAACCTGAAGGATGCTCCAACTCCCTAATTCTTCGGCACTGTTGGCCCTCGGACAAGTTTTAAGGAAACCTTGGTCAGGTTTGACCACTTTTTGTACTTCGACACAATGATCGAGGAAGGAACACCCAGGCGAAGATGAGATCACAAATCTCACTTGTTTTGCGGGCTTGTGGACCCAACAAGGGGTTCCTTAAGGTTTTTTTAATGGGTTATGGGATGTCGTCCCATGGGCTTACCCATGATTAGGCCTTTTTGTAAGATATTGTAAAAGTATAAATAAGTAGGAATGTATGATAGGAAGAGAGACTTAGAGAGAGAAATATAAGTAGTTAAGTGCAGGAAGTTATGAGTGCTTTCTGCAACAAAATGTGTATGTAAGGTTCTGTGCTTGATAGAGGAGTTGGCTATGTTCCTTGACCTAATTTTGGGAAGGAGGATCCGGTGCTCAGTGCGTAGATATCCTATCCTCTATGAACCTAGCTTTGTGGCTAGGTACACAGGAGAAAATGAGTGTAAGAATATTGAAGATTAATAAAGAAGAAGAAGCAATTGGTGGGCGTAGCCCCACACTGGGGTGAACCACGTATATCTTGGGTCTTTGGTTTTCTTTGTGCTTTGTTGCTTATGTTATAAATATTCTTAGTGACTTTGTTATTATGTATGATAGATATATTTGTTGATGCTTAATGCTTTATTGGTGTTAGGAATGAATGAATGTTAGATCTAACTCATTGCTATGTGCTAAATGATTGAAGTACTTAATCTTTATTGTTACTTCACCGATCTAGTATTAGGGCAGGTCCTGTGATGTTATTAAAGCTAATGAACTAATGCATATCATATTCTAAGTGTTGCTAGAGAACTCTGTGAAGTGTTGTTATCACATATCTATGTCCCAGCTTCGTTACAGATGCATGTGTCTTGTAACCCCCCTGCTTCTACCTTGGGTGAGACTTTTCCTGCCTCACAGGTGTTGTCGAAAGGGACGGTAGTTAGGGTTTTTGTTGGTGTGTTGTTGAAGCATTGAACCCTGGGTCTACCCCTATGCCAACAAATGGTTTTGTTGCGAGGAAGTCATACATAAAATACAACCTGTGTAGGATGAGGCCTACAAGGTGTTCGAAGAAATTGAGGGACAAGGCTCGCAACTAGACCAAGTGGTTTCAATAGTGGAACAATGCTTGGAAGGGCCTGTTATAGAGCATATGATATAGGAGCTCGCTGAGCAGGAGGCTCAGGCAAAGCAGCAAGTCAAGAAAGCTCGAGATAGGCTCGAGGCCTTCAAAGCAATGTTTCCCAGACCTGAGTGACTCGAGACGAGTCACGGGTGAGTGTTGGGGGCTTGTTGGCCCTCGACCAAGTTTTGAGGAAACCTTGGTCAGGTTTGACCAATTTTTGGACTTCAATGCATTGATTGAGAAAGGAACGCCCAGGCGAAGCTGAGATCACGGATCTCACTTGTGGACCCAACAAGGGGTTCCTTAGGGTTTTTTTAATGGGTTATGGGATGTCAGCCCATGGGTTTACCCATGATTAGGCCTTTTTGTAAGGGATTGTAAAAGTATAAATAAGTAGGAATGTATGATAGGAAGAGAGACTTAGAGAGAGAAATCTAAGTAGCTAAGTGTAAGAAGTTATGAGTTCTTTGTGCAACAGAATGTGTATGTAAGGTTTTGTGCTTGATAGAGGAGTTGGCTCTATGCCTTGACCTAATTTTGGGAAGGAGGATCTAGTGCTCAGTGCATAGATATATTGTCCTCTGTGAAGCTGGCTTTGTGGCTAGGTGCATAGGAGAAACTGAGTGTAAGAAGATTGAATATTAATAAAGAAGATGAAGCAATTGGTGGACGTAGCCCCACACTCGAGTGAACCACATATATCTTGTCTTTGGTTTTCTTTGTGCTTTGTTTCTTATGTTATAAATATGCTCAGATCCTTTGTTATTATGTATGATAGATAGATATTTTGATGCTTAATGATTTATTGGTGTTAGGGATGAATGAATGTTAGATCTAACTCGGTGCTATGTGCTAAATGATTGAAGTACTTAATCTTTATTGTTACTGCGATGATCTAGTATTAGGACAGGTTCTGCGATGTTATTAAAGCTAATGAACTAATGCATATCATATTCTAAGTGTTTCTAGAGCACTCTATGAAGTGTTATTATCACAGATCCGTGCCCCAACTTGGTTACAGACGCCTGTGTCCTATAAGCCCCCATGCTTCTACCTCGGGTGAGACTTCGCCTGCATCGCAGGCATTGCCGAAAGGGATGGTAGTTAGGGTTTTCGTTGGTGCGTTGTTAAGTGTTGAACCCTGGGTCTGCCCCAGTGCCAATGGGAACCAATCGGAAGGATGCTACAACCCCATTTCCTTTCCCTATCTTGTCACCCTAAAGTATAAGTGTAGACCAACTTTCACTACCACAATCACTGCCACTGTCACTACCACTTCCACTTTCACTGTCACATCAACTTGTAACTTATCAACGTGTCATTGTATCCAACCTATCACTGTCACTGATACTCAACCAGATCCTATCACATGGATCATATACCAAGGACACCTCTATACTAGATGTCCAACATCACCAACACATGTCTCTACCAATCATGTCTCAATATCACCAACATACCATCACAAGATATGTGTCTCAACCATGTACCAAACCATCAACCTGTACCATACCAAACATCAATCCTGTACCAAAACCTGTACCACACCAATTGTATCAACCATGCACCATAACCTATACCATATCCCTCAACCATCAACTATGTACATCGACACCATACCAAGTACCAATATTGTACCATACCATGTATCAGCCATGCACATCAACACCATACCATGTACCAATCATATACCATATCATTCCATACACCATATACCAATAAACCAATATATGAACCAACAATGTATCCAATGATGTGCCTCAAGTCATAAACCAAATCTCACAAACACATGCCTCAAGCATGCTCCTCAATATCACCAAGCTGCAACCTCATAACACAATATACCAAGCCTCAAGTATGCACCATAACATGTAACCAAACCATACACCAAGATAGTTAATAATGCTTCTAATCAATGTACCACAACATCACCAACATGTATCATATCACATACTATCATTACCATGCATGTACCATAACACCATAACTATAACCCTTAAAACTTACCTTTGATCATGTAGGTGACCTATTGTACTGTAAACTAACATGTAACTTCTTTAACAATCCTTAGCAACCAGGTACCAACATCTCTTCTCACCCTTTCAGAAGCTTTTCATAGATCCACAACTTCCTTTACTACTACCCCCGGATATTCTCACTTTCCTCCACTACAGCCCACGTACGTTTGTGTCATTCTAACCTATAACTTGTGAATACCTCAGAAACTAGGGTTACTCATGTTCGCTACAAATTTGATACTTTCACCTTGGACCTTTCATAAACATGTCGTCACAAACTAGGAAAAAGATGAACCATAACATTCACAAGATATATATTCAATGTAAGTCTGTGTGTATTTGTGAATGACTCCTTGAGGGGTATTTATACTTTTTCTAGGTTACCTCTTTTTCTTATTTTAGGGGTTTCTTGTTACAACCACTTTACCCTTTGACTAAGACTTGTAACCAACTAGAGGCTTCTTGACCACTCTTCGGGGCTTCCAACTTTACAATGCCATATCTCCCTAACCGTGAGGAACCACGTGGCATTCCACATATCACTAGAAATGACACGATGTGTACTATCCATATATGATAGTCTTACTTGAAATTTCATTGTCCTTCATTTACATATTCCTTAACAAACTTTGGGTCCCATAACCACACCTCCGACGCTACATGTTGACTACATCAAAGGAACCCAACTAACTCATCATCAATATCGATCATACAAATGTCAATCAATTGTCTAACATCTATGTATATCTTATAAGGTTTGACATAAATCTATAAGGGTTGACATCAATCTCCAAGATCACTATCCAAGGGTTGACATCAATGACAACCAACTGTAACACTTAGGCATGCTCATGCCAATTGTAACACTCATGCTCATTCTCCCCCTATGATCATCTCTCCTCATAAATGTTTCTATCACTCCCCCTTTGAAATCAATGGCAAAGGGTATCTTCCCTTGGGGTTTCTCCCCCTGTCTTCATGCCTCTATTATTTCTCTTCATATTTGTCCAAAGGTTAATTCCCCCTATAAATATGCCTCCTCCTAATATTGTACCTGTTGTAATCAATTATGGGTAAAATAATAGCTACCTCTATGGGTATGTCTCCATGTCTATACGATACTGATATTACTTTATATATCTCTCTCTTTGATCATTTTTCCTCCCTTGAATTTTTTGTAATATGTATATGTTTCCTTTACTCTCTTCTAGTGTTGTTTATTGTCCATTGGTGCTTCCTCTTGAATTTCACTGACATATATAAAAAGAATTCAAAATTTTATTTATGCATTTACTTGTCATGTTCACTTGACCATACTATTCAACAATGTCCTTTTGATGATATAACTTCTGCTGACGGTTTCTCTTTCCCTGTTTTGTTGTGCCTTTCACTGCTTTCCTTTCTATGACCAATTGATTCCAATTGATTTCACTGATTCCAATTGTAAATATGATGTTATGCATATTAATCATGTTTCTTATACCTACCAAGCATATCATAAATCCATCTCTATCCATATGTCACAAATTGTTCATAACCTTTCTACTCAACTATCCACAAGGTTGACCCATTTGTCACTGAACTATCATGAAGGCTTCACCTAGATATGATATAATTTATCATCACATGTTCTTTTTTATTATATTGAATCAAATATGTCCATTGATCTTATCTATATTCTCATCAAACTCTACATGTCTAGAATGACCTGTACTAAAGATATCCCTTCATGAATACAATCATAAAATTATTCCTGCTAACTGATACATGTGTGGGAACACTACTTCTAAACTACTTCATACTGCTTGACTACTCTGAATTTGTTACTTTGTACTTCTCCTATTTGACTACTCTGAATTTGTCTCTGTAAATACTTCATACTGCTTGAAAGACAGTTCTTTGATTTGTAGTATCTATTGCATAGAATCCCCCTATTCAACATACATATTTACTAGGAGTCTCCAAGTCGGATGGCTCAGAAAAGTACCCTCTTTGATGCAGAGTAATCTACCTCTTCATATGTAGAATTATATTTCTGAACTACGACTTCTTCCTTTCTTCCCATGGATTGATATTGCACTACAATTCTTGAAAGTATAATCTCTTGAACCTGTTCTTTATTCACCTGCTCTTCTTTTCTTTCTCATACTACCGCAAATCTTGTGATCTCTAGGACCTGGTCTTTATTCACCTGTTCTTCTTGTTTTTTATTTCTTCTCCAAACCTTCCTATATCTAGCATCTTTCTTTTTCCCTATAGATTTGTCTTTACATCGTACTATTTCCAATCCTGAGAGTATGACTTCTGGGTGTTCTTCATTCATATGATCTTAATTTGCATGTTCTTGTTTTCTTTTCCAAACCTTATTATATCTGATATTAGTGTTCTTTCTCAAAGAAGTATCCATAATGCTTCTACAAACACGAGTTATGTGTTCATAGTTATGGCACTTGTAACATTCAATTTCATGTGGGGCCACATAATAATTTATTGCTTGAACATTTATTCCATCCTACAATATGCAACCTTATGTCCAAAATTAGTACAATAAAAACGATCACTATAAAAGAAATTTAAATACCTCGGATTGAATGATCCTTTTTGTGGTGTAGTCCTTATGAATTCTTGCCTTGGATGGTCATGATATTCTCTTTTGTGGATTCCTTCATTATGGTTGAAGCTTCTTTGTTTCTTGAATGTGGTAGGTCTTGTTGAATATGTATCTCTATTATACTCATTCTTCTTTGATTATTTCTTACCACGATTCCTTCCTTAGAGTACTTCTGCATAACTCTTACTATTTTCTTCATTCTTCTTTTCTAGCAACCTGGAGGGATTCTCTTCAACATTCTTTACGGATGATGTGGATGTTTCTCTCTCTTCAATATTCGTGTTGAGCTTGATGTCTTTGTCTCTTAGTGTGACAAATTCTTATTCAAGATTCTCAATCTCTTCTTCTTTCTTCATCATTTGACTCTTCATGACTTATTCCTTCCTCTTTTCTTCTTCAAGTTGGATCTTCAAGGAGATTATTTATTTTTCAATTATTCTCTCTTTTTAGCCAAATTCTTCTTCAAGTTGATTTAAGTCGTCGGTTATTTCTTTAAGATGATCTTCCCATATCTTCTCTCTCTTTTCTTATTCTTCCTTTTATGTTGTTATTTTGATTTCCAAACACTGCTTCTGATCCTCGAGATTTTCTTTAGTCCTTCTAGCTGACATTTTAACATCATGATCGTCTGCTCAACTTCTTTGAAGTTAGAGTTATGAGATTTTTCTTTATTCAACATCTGGTTCTTCATGACATTTTTTTTTTCTTAACTTCTTCAAGTTGGATCTTCAATGTGATTATCTCATATTTAATTTCTCTTTCTCATTGACTGAAATTTGCATCATGATTCTTTTTATTTTCAATCTCAGGATTTTTTTCTATTTCATTGGGCCTTTCTGTCTCGTTACTTTCAATCTTCAAATAAGAGAATTCAATTTCAAGATGTTCATGTTCTTCACAATTAAAGAAAAAATACTCACCTATGTAGGCTTCTTCATCATCTGAGTTATCATCTACATTGTTGGTCCTTGACCAAGTTTTGGAGAACCTTGGTCACGTTTGACAAATTTTTAGACTTCGACAAGCTGGTTGAAGGCGGGGCGCAAGGTGAAGCGGAGATCGTGGGATCTCGGCCCCTTGTTAGGGAAAATTTTGGGTTTAGGGTTTATGTAACATGTATGAGATGTCGGCCCATGGGTTTACCCATGTTTAGGCCCTTTTGTAATGTATAAATAGAAAGCTAGGCGATGTAAGTAATAGAGACCTAAGTGTGTAATGTGGCTGGTGAGCTAAGTGCGAACAGTTGTGGATGCTTCGTGCATAATGTGTGTTAAGAACTTGTAGAGCTAAGTGCAAGTGATTGTAAGAAGCTTGTGTGCATATTGTAAGAAGGATTTTTCCTTAAACCTAGCTCGAGGAAGGAGGATCTGGTGAGGTGTGCACAAATCTCTTGTCCTATGCGGAGTGGGTTCTTATGGCTATGTTCTTGTACAAGATTGAAAGAAGACAATAAAGAAGAGAATATTTGGTGGACGTAGCCCCACACTAGGGTGAACCACGTATATCCTATGTTGTGGTTACTTTGTGCATTATAGTTGTTATGTTATTGATGTGATTTATGCTTAGTGCAGTGATATATGTTAGATGCATCTAATATAATATCTTAGTGCTTAGTAATGTGAATGAATGTTAGATCTGATCTATTTCTATATGCTAAGTGCTTGGATGTATTAGATCTTGTTGAATATTGTGCTACTCTATAACTAGGGTTTCAACCTATGAAGTGAATAAGGGTTAAATACTGATGAATGTTAACTGCTAAGTGCTTTGTTAGTGTTGTAATCATAGATCTATGTCCCAGCTAGGTTGTAGACACTTGATTCCTACAACCACCCTTGCCTCTACCTCGGGTGAGACTTCATCTGCTTCGCAGGTGTTTCTGAAAGGGCTGGTAGTTAGGGTTTTGTTGGTTCATTGTTGAAGCATTGAACCCTGGGTCTTCCCCTGTGCCAACAAATGGTTCCGTTGTCGGGACCTGAAACTGTGATTGCTGCAAACTGAAGAAAAGAAAGCTTTGTGTGTAGATCTGCTTCTTTAGTGCGCAGTACTCTACTTGACTTGCAAAGCTCTGTGTTAAGAAAGGAATCAGATATGAAGAAAAGAGGTAAGATCTTAAAGCTTTGTTCTCTGAGAAAGGTAAGATAAGTGAAAATTTTGTTTCGAAAGAATGGATCCAGGTATTTCTAATAGATTTTTTCCTAGTCTGAAAAATAGGGCACAGCTAGAAGAAAGAAGATTGGATATGAATAGATCTGATAAGAATAGAGAAAGATATGTTATTCCTATGCATAGAAAGAATGTTTGGACTAAGAAAAGGATGCAAGATCCTAGAAACAATTTTTTGCAGGTTAGTTATAGTGATCCCACTGTGCAGTACAGGAAAGGTTGGGGTCATTTAAAAGAAAGAGAGGATTAACTCTTTGCTATAGTTGCAAAAGACTGTGACATCTTTCTAAGGAATACCCTGGTAGAGGTCCTAGTTGTCTTTGTTGTAAATCTATGGACCATGAAGTTTTGGATTGCCCTAGAATGATTGCTAAAGTTGAAAAGATGAATATGAGACAAGAAAACTATGAGACAGGCCAAGAAACTAAGGATGTGATAAAACCCCAGAAAGAATCAGAGACTATATTATTACAGATGAAAGAAACCCTGAATGATCACAGAGAGATCAACTTATCAGAGATATTAAAATAGAAGGAATGCATAGAAACAAGAATATGAAACTTCGACATAGACTATGTTCTAGATGAGGAAACACAAGGGAATATCATGACATAAAGAACTTGGGAAATTTTGGGGAAGCCTGCTATGGTTCCTTCATTGAGAGGAATAGGATTATTTAGAGGAAATCTAATAACCCTATGTGGAAGACTTACCCATAAAACTATAAGTGCTCATGGAACTTCGACAGAGGAAGAATTTGATATCGTTAAAATTGTTGAGAACAACTCCCCATTTGTTATTTTGCTAGGAAAAACCTGGATTGAGAAAGATCAGATACGAAGGAAACAAGAAGAGGAGGATCTAGAAAATAAAAATCAAGAACTAAGAGATTCCATGGCTAGGAGAATATCTCACTTACTGAAAGAACAAGAGGACCAATCGAAGCTACTAAGGACCAGAGATCTGGACGTCAAATTTGAAAGAACATGGGAAGACTGGAAACACCTATCTGTACAAGAGAGTAGAGAACCTACCCCAGAAAGAGAAGCAGTATTACCCTCGAACCCTATGAAATACCCTCCATAGTGTGAAGTTACTATGCCAAGAGGATAAAAGAATGATAATGGAAAGAGGAAACCAGTGACTCAGATTACAGGAAAGAAAGCCATAAATCTCAGCGAGAAGAAAGCAAATTTAGAAAAGTTACAGGAAGTTTCAGGGAGGACTTCAGAGAAGGAAGGTTTGCAGAAATGGAACTTCATCGAGATATCAGAACAACGAATATTGGCACTTCACCATGACGAAGCAATGTGACCATTGGAGGCATCCCAACCATTAGCCCGAAGCTCCAGAACGGCTCGAACCACAGTTATGTCCAGAAAGATCGCCATTAGACCGTTGGCACCGCACCATAACAGATGGAATTGCATTGATTAAGGCGTTACTACCCATTGGAGGATTTTGTTACGACATTGTCTATTTATCCCATTGAGCATTACAACGAGAAATTTTTTTCCAATTGTGATTATTCGAGCTCACAGAGAACTAGTTGCTTTCACGCACTGCCTATTGAGAGCTTGTCACCCATTCTGTTACATCAAGTATTTTTTCATCGACCTCAGATACCTGATCTCGAGCATGCATGTCAGGTGACTTCATCGAAGTAGACAAATCCGTTGAAGATATCCTCATTGACTTCATTACTGAGAAGCCCATGTCTACAAGAGTTCAAGCCTCATCAACGAGAGGAGCGCAAGCATCCACGTCGACTGCTTGTGGATCTAGACCATCCCGAGATGCGAAAGAGAAGTGAACCAAGCATCGTGATGACTTGTCGAATGCAAAGCTCATCCCATCTATCCTACCCGATTATATCCTATATCTTGCTGGCGCGGTGAGCCGTGATAGTGTCCCGAGGGACTTCGACTACACCTTGATCACTGCGTACCTCCCAAAGGGGATACGCACAGTTGGACTGCAGTTAGGACAAATCATGATGTTGAATATCAGTGACTTCAACTTGAAAGATCGCAAGAACCATGGAATTCTAACCCCACACAAGTACTTAACCAAGACCAAGGGGAAGAAGTCGAATATCAACCCCTAGCCATGGACTATGGACATCGCGAGGTCCACTATCCTGAACGTGATGAAGATACCACACTTTGGAAGGCATCAAGAGGTTAACGTGTGCGTTAAAATCCCATTGTCTTGCTTCCATGGAAGTTATATGTGGTTGCACAGACACATCACCGTAGATCTGGCATTGATCCATCAGATCACCAGGTTAAGCATGCAAGGACTAGACCCACAAGCATTTTATATATGGAAGGTTGCAGATTGTGCCCTGGCATAGAAAATTAAAGATACCTATGGCGATGTGAAAAAGGGGAAGCGAGGATACAAGGTAGCCTCCATTCAGAATAGCGCAGTGTGCCTAGCCTACCAGTTGATATTTGGTAAGCTAGTAAGGAAGAACAGACCCACACAGGTCACAGGGTTCGTTGTTGACCTCGCAGGAAAATGTGTGGAAGGGCTACAAATGAACTGGGTGAGCTACCTCGTCAACCAGTTAGAGAAAGACTACCACGAAGCTCAGGATCAGGGATACAAGTTCCACTTTGAGCGATATGGTGAAACAATGGAAATCAAACGCAGTGTTCCACACCTACTACCTGCAATTGAAGAGGGATATTGAGTCTTTCTCTCGGATTATTCCAAACAACCTGCACAGGTTCAGACCATTTGTGAAGTTTCGCGCAGATAGAAATTTTATTTATATCATTGTGCGCGGAGAGAAACATAAAGAAGAGATGCAAAGTTACTATAAACTCAGAGAGGATGACATGGAATAAATCACTAAGGAATGGCCTGCAAAATTCCTTATACCAGTCGACCAGGCAGAATTGTCTGACCCCAATGTCATTGGAAGTCCGGTGGTTACTCGCGAAGAGTATGATACACCCAGCAATAGTAGAAGGAAGAAAAAGGAAGAGGTACAGGACCTGAATAGTGCATCAAAATGGATTTCTTCAAACTCACCTAGAGGGGGAGGTGATGACGAAGTAGACAAAGGAGAAAAAGACAAGAAGAAACAAGGTGAAGTAACACCACCTAGGGATCCTATTTACGAAGTTGAGGCCTCCAAGAAAAGAAAGGTTTCCCCCATGAAACCTACATCATGGAAGAAGTCCAAAGCTACTAAACCATATATGTAGACTATGCTAATGATGGATGACATAGATTTCATCATCGTCATTGTCTCAGATACCTCAGAAGATATCTTACAGCGCAATGAAGCCAAATAATAGACCATGTATGAAAGAATTGAAGCAGAGATGAAAGGGGTACAACAAGCCCTCCACTCTAGTTGCGCAGTGTCTATTGTGCCCCTGTCATCAAAAGGAATAGAGTTGGGAGATGATCCTTCCCAGCTACGCCGAATAGCAGATGCAACCGAAGTTCGTCTTCGTCGTGTTCAAGAAGAAAAAGAACAGGCCACAGAGGCCTTAAAGAAAAATAAAGAGGAATCCAAAGAACAACGTCGGGTTGCGCAATAGGAAAAGACAACATCCAAGCCAAGTTTGTAGAGGATAGAGCACAGACCCAAAAGGAGAACGAACAACTTCTCACAGAGCAAATTGGAGTTAAAGAAGCAGTCACTAGAGCACTTCGCTCTATGACGGGCTTAGAATATATGGAAGAATATCGAGTGTAAAGACAAGTAGGGAAGTTTGTCGAATCCATTCAGCATATCTAATAGAGGATAGTAGAACTGGAGTTACAAGTAGTTCCAAGAACTCCACAGGAAGTGTGAGACCAGAGAGAAGAAACTACCCAAAGCGCAGTCCAAAGAATCAAAGCATTGGCCTTAGAATGTAAGAAACTCAGCAGTCGAAGTGCACAGACTTGCGAGTGCCTTGCAGAGGACCCCAAACTAAGGACACTAGAGTCACATCTTTAGGAGGCCAAGAAGCAGTGATGCAAGCGCAATTGAAACCACTACCAGTGGTCGAGAGGATGAAACGATCCCAAGAACAACGCATAGCTCAACAACAAGTTCATGCCATACAAAGTAAGGTCATGGAAGTGACCTAGCGACTCTAGCCAGTGCAGGAAGCAGCTTGCATACTTTTTGAGGAGATTGAAGGACGAGCTGAAGAACTTGAACAAGTGTTCACTGCAGTGGAACAATGCTTGGAAGGACCTGTGATGGAGAAGTTTATTCAATATTTCTCTGAGCAAGAGGCTCTGGTGAAGCAATAGGTCGAAGCAGATCGAGCCAAGCTCGATGTATTTGAGGCAGAGTTACCCAGATCATAGTGACTCGGGATGAGTCACAGGTGAGTGTTGGGGGCCTGTTGGCCCTTGACCAAGTTTTGGAGAACCTTGGTCACGTTTGACCAATTTTGGGACTTCGACAGGCTGTTCAAAGGAGAAGTGGAGATCGCTGTATCTTGGCCCCTTCTTAGGGAAAATTTTGGGTTTAGGGTTTATGTAACGGGTATGGGATGTCGACCCATGGGTTTACCCATGTTTAGGCCCTTTTGTAATGTATAAATAGAAAGCTAGGCGATGTAAGTAAGAGATACCTAAGTGTGTGATGTGGCTGGTGAGCTAAGTGCGAACAATTGTGGATGCTTCGTGCATACTATGTGTTAAGAACTTACAGAGCTAAGTGAAAGTGATTGTAAGAAGCTTGTGTGTAGATTGTAAGAAGGCTTTGTTCTTAAACCTAGCTCGGGGAAGGAGGATCTGGTGAGGTGCACATAGATCTCTTGTCCTATGCGGAGTGGGTTCTTGTGGCTCTGTTCTTGTAGAATATTGAAAGAAGACAATAAAGAAGAGAAGAGTTGGTGGACGTAGCCCCACACTCAGGTGAACCACGTATATCATGTGGTGTGGTTGCTTTGTGCATTATAGTTGTTATCTTATTGATGTGATTTATGCTTAGTGTAGTGATATATTTTATATGCATATGATATAATTGTTGTAGGAAAATCTGCCTGCGGACAAGTAGATCGACCTCTAAGGCTTGACCTTAACCCTAGACAGAAAAGTGCTTATCATGGACACTGAATTTCTTTCGAATCTATCTAAGCCTAATGCATGAGAAGGAAGAGTAA
>ML828065.1:47205-60328 GCA_009831015.1 Picea engelmannii | reverse complement strand
AACCTCTTCCTTGGTTTGAGAGATCTTTGACAAAACCAAGAATTCGAGCTTAACAGCCTCCTAAACTCGAATGATTCGGTCCTTATTTTCCTCACCGGGCTTAACAGTTCACCCAGAATAGGGGGCGCTCTTTGAAAAGGGCCGCAGAGCGTTATAACGCTCCCAGAAAGGTTCCTGGAAGCGCCGACGCTTCACAGTTGGATAGCGCTCCTACAAAGTGGTGGAAAAGCGTTATAACGCTTCTCAACCATGGTGGAGGGGCGCCGGCGCTCCTCAGGTAGTGTTGGAGGAGCGTTCCCCTTCCAAAACCTTGATTTTGAAGCTTTCTAAGGTGTCAAGAGATGTTTGACTCCAGTAGACCAACTTTCTTCCTTCAAACTGAGTAAATGAGGTGTTTCAAGTGTCTCCGTGATGTCGTCATTATGGTGACATGATTCAACAGTATTTACGACACTCTTATAACCAACTTATGACCTTCGCGACAAGTTGTATAGAAGTTGCGACACTTGCGACAAGTGAGAGGTATGTGCGACACTTATCCAGTTGAGTGATTTGGATGTGTAACAATAATAGCTTAGTTCTTAGTAATGTGAATGAATGCTAGATCTGATCTATTTCTATATGCTAAGTGCTTGGATGTATTATATCTTGTTGAATATTGCACTGCTCCGTAACTAGGGTTTCAACCTACGATGTGAATAAGGGTTAAACATTGATGAATGTTAACTGTTAAGTTCTTTGTTAGTGTTTTAATAATAGATCTGTGTCCCAGCTAGGTTTTAGACACTTGAGTCCTACAACCACCCCTGCCTCTACCTCAGGTGAGACTTCATCTACTTCACAGGTGTTGCCAAAAGGGTTGGTAGTTACGGTTTTGTTGGTGCGTTATTGAAGCGTTGAACCCTGGTCTGCCCCTGTGCCAACATGCATCATCTTTGGCATTCTATGACTTTGTTATGGGATAAGAATAGATATTATGTATCTTATCCTAGAGTTCTTTAGTTGATGAACATTTTCCCACTTTGTTCTTTATTGAATCAGGTAATCCTTCCATGATGAAATCTATTTCTATTTTTTTGTTCTTCTTCAATTCCTTCTTGGTTGCAGTTTTTGGTTTCTTTGAACCATTATATCATGTAACAACCGAATACCAAATTTCATATCTTTGTGCCTGCAAAAATGCTTTTGTTCTTCTGCTCCATATCTCATACACTAGACCACTTTGACCATCAAACTTTGGTACTCCATTCTTAGTATATTCCATGATCTCCTTCCAGTGGTTAGGTTTCTTCATGAAGGACCTGATATGATACCAATTGTTGGAATACTAAGAGGGGGGGTGTGAATCAATAAATGCACTTTATAGCACTTTTAACCACAATACATATTCTTTAACTTTATCAACAATGTTCAATCATTTATCATCAATGTATAATATATGATTGCATTCAATATATCATGAGCATATAATCATAAGAAACATCACATCAAATACACAGTACACTAGTATTTATGTGGAAACCCAAATGGGATAAAACCCCATAATTATTTCTTGTATATATCAAGAATTCATTCATACAAAACACCAACTTATAAATTCTCTAGCTACAATTGGAAGGAGGCTAAGACCCCCTATTTATAGGCTCCAACCTGAAGGAAGCTACAACTCCCTAAATTCTCTGGATCCATCCAAAAGGAGGCTACAACCCCCTAATTCTCATGCTCCAACTCACTGATTATCCAACACCAACCGGAAGTAGGTTACAACCCCCTTTCCTTGCCCCTTCCTATCACCCTGAAGTATAATTGTAGACCAACTGCCACTACCACAATCATTGTCAATGTCACTACCATTGTCACTACCACTATCAATGCCATTGTCACTTCCACTGTCACTATTGTTAGCATTGAAATTCAAACCATGATTGCTAAAGTGTAAGCTCAACACTCATTAGTAGGTTAAAGAGATGTTTTATGATAAGGCTCTGAATAAATTTGATCAGGGTTTAGGAAAAAGGCTGAGTAGGTGGAAGACTTAATAAGAAGAAAGTGAAATTTCTATCAATTAAATGAGGAAGTATGAAAAACATATAAAGCATAACTATTTGAAACAATAAATTCTTATAATCAAAGAGATGAATTATGGTATATCTATAAACAACATTACAGCATATCCTCTATTGCAACAAGCTATAAATCAGTCAAATGAATCTTTCACTGGACTATGATAATAATTTAGAAGACAAAAATATGATAGGAAAAAGAACTGATTTTCATTATCCAAAGAATATTAAGTCTGATACATAAAAGAGAAGGTATTTTTGTAATACACATGGTATCAAAAGTGAGTCCTCTCTTACACCATTCAAACCCTCTATCAGACTTACAATAGTGTTTTTATAACCTATATTGTCAATGACAACACTATAATTCGAATAACAACCTTATCATAGGATCCATGTTCCCTCAAAGTGGCGTGGAAATAGGTGGATAATAGAAAACAACAAAATGCTAAAATTTAGGTTAATGTTGGCAACATCTTAAACATCTTCTTTATGGCTGATGAAGTGTCCCTTTGATTGCTTCTCTCTTTGGCAGGCGGCCTCCCAACTCGTAATTGACCATCATAAAACTGGATTGCATCGATCTCATACACCTGGTAACTATTTCTCCCTTCAAAACTCCAAAAATTGAGTTCGCGACGCCAATTTGCAGCAGCTGTCTGTATAATCAAAGAGATGAATTATGGTATATCTATAAACAACATTACAACAGATCCTCTATTACAACAAGCTATAAATCAGTCAAATGAATCTTTCACTGGACTATGATAAGAATTTAGAAGACAAAAATATGATAGGAAAAAGAATTGATTTTCATTATCCAGAGAATATTAAGTCTGATACATAAAAGAGAAGGTATTTTTGTAATACACACGGTATCAAAAGTGAGTCCTCTCTTACACCATTCAAACCCTCTATCAGACTTACAATAGTGTTTTTATAACTTAGATTGTCAATGACAAAACTATAATTCGAATAAAAACCTTATCATAGGATCCATGTTCCCTCAAAGTGGCGTGGAAATAGGTGGATAATAGAAAACAACAAAATGCTAAAATTTAGGTTAATGTTGGCAACATCTTAAACATTTTCTTTAAGGCTGATGAAGTGTCCCTTTGATTGCTTCTCTCTTTGGCAGGCAGCCTCCCAACTCATAATTGACCATCATAAAACTGGATTGCATCAATCTCAGACACCTGGTAACTATTCCTCCCTTCAAAACTCCAAAACTTGAGTTCGCGATGCCAATTTGCAGCAGCTGTCTGTATAAGCCAGTTTGCAGCACCATGCACTGGGGACTTTCTTGTAATATCTTATTTCATTTGAAAATGCCTTAAAGTGTTCCAAAACTATCTCCAGTTCTACCAACTATTGTAATAACGTATGATCATGATAAATGATTTAGAATATAACACCCTAGTAGCTAAACATGATTTATCAAGCATGACCATCCTCAAAATTGCAAAATAAAAAAAAATAAAAAACTTGTCATAAAATGGATATGGGTTAAGGGGTTCAACTTCTTCATTTTCTAACTCTAGACTTCCTCTTGGTAGAAAATTTATCCAACATATCTAGATTTCTCTTAGCTAACTCCTCTTTGAAATGTTGATGTTTTGTCTTTAGTTTTCTGATTTGTGCCTGGTAAGCTTTGTTCTGTCTATAAAGGTTTCTGAGATGCCTATGGAGGGGCCAAAACCTTTTGTCTATAAATATGGCTTTGTCAATAGTTTCATGATACATTTCCATGATTCCCTTAAGTTTCCTCTTTGAAACCAACTCCTCCTTCTTCAGTTCATCAATTTCATCCCTTGCCTCTTTAAGTTATCTTTTGAGCCTCTTAAAAGTAGGATTGTTTTCTTCTTGAAGAGTAGTGATGTCAATAATTTCAATAGGGTTTTCAACAACTATGGATTTACCTTTCCTCTAGGATGAAACTCCTTCTTCATCATCCTTCATAGGGATTTCTTGCTTGTTTTCTTCTCTAGTAAGAGGCCTCCTAGCTTTGACCTTGTCAGTTGCACTGGGTGAAGGAAACACCAACTTTTTGCCTCTTAGGCTTGTGATATTTCTTGAGGGAACCTTCATTGGAGTGGGATCTGGAATGGGTGAAGCTTCCCTCTGTGAGATTGTGAAGGTCCTCCTTCTTCATCTCCCTTTTGGGCTATATCAGATTTAACAATTATAATACTCTTTCTCTTCTTTCTCACCTCTAAATACACATTATTCTCATCATGAACAAGGCTTTGAGGCTTGGACTGTGGAGTGGGGGAAAACATCAGTTGAAATTGTGAATAAGTGATGAATGTTTCCCAATATGTGTTTGTATTTCTCAATTCTTCCATCATTATCATTTTGATAAGACATGAGTGGAAAAAACGAGTGTCCACTTGCTTGGATTTGGCCTGAACTCTGTCAGCCATCTTGCCAATACTTTTGAAAAAATAAAAAGGGAGGTTTATAACTTCTTTCCCTGTGAAGTGTAACAACAATTTGATATGGTATTGGTATACCATGTTAAATATTCCTTCACAGGTGAAATACCTCTTAATCACCTTCAATATTTTATCAAAACCCTCAAGCATATGATTTCTAGGTACCCCTTTGGACAAATTGTCTTCCCGGTATTCTGGTTTGAGGAACTCCTTGGAGAAAGAGGCATTTAGTGTCATATCCTTGAACCAAATTTATCCAGTGTTAGGTATCTTTGTTGGAGCGGAGATGGAAAATTCTGAAACTTCAAATTCCAATATTCCAACCCTGGTTTTGGTCCCATTGAAATTTAGTGTAAATTCACTAGCCACCTCTGGGTTCTCCTTCTACATTTTTTGAAAAACATTGATACATCCTTCCCTATGGAAAGCCTCTCTGATCAAAGGTTCAGAATAAAAAAGATGCATATCATAAGGCTCTGTCCTTACTATTTCACCTCCCTTATGATTCTTCTTGTGTTGTGGGTTGTCCACTATTGTTGTTGAGGAATGTTTTCTATGAGTTGTAATAACAAGTGGATGTATGAAAACAAGGCTATACGATACTAGGGTTTTGATAAAAAACTTTTTTTCCATAGGCTAACCAAGTACATGATTTATATACAATTCACTTTATGCACATTCATGGATGAGAGAGTGCAATCTTCAAACAAAATATATAAAGATAGTCAATTGGAATTTACAATAAGAAAAAGACACATTTGAATTATCTGCTTGAAATAGGGATTTTATGACAATACAAGTATCCTTTATCAGCATGAATAATGCATGTAATATTAAACCTAATATGATAGTTGATCAACCAAAAATCCAATATGAAATGGGTGTAGAGTCACTCCTTTGAATTTTAGCTCGTCAAGTATGCAGAGGAAGGATTTTCAACAAAACTAGAACAGAGGATTCATAGCGATGGATTTGCAGCACAAGGTTCATAGTGCCATAAATGAGATTTCACGGTGCTAGAACAGGGAGTTTGCAGCGTTGGTAAATACCAGAGGAGCAAATGAATTCTAAGTAGTGAGAAGGATGGATGAGGTGTTAAAGGAGGTTTAGAGCATGAAGTAAATGGATGTGAAAGCAGTCGACAACAAAATAACATAGTTCGTAGCACCAAGGGGTGAAACCAGCAAAAACCTCTCCTTCAGCCTTTAGACATCGTATAAATATTCATGGAGTACCTGATGGACTTGTGTTTGATGTTGATGTTGTTAAATTTGAATGGGAATTTTTGAAAGTAGCTCAACCTCCAACTATCCTCTTCAGAAATTTCACAACGCTAAGTTCGCAGTGCATGTTTGTAGCACCAGGTTCATAGCACCGAGCTCAAATATGATTTGCACACTTGGAGAAAAAAGTTAGAATCCTTTATGATATAATCCCTAGGCATTTGTTTAAAATATCAGCTCTGAAAACAATGAGATATTCTTTGACACGATCCATAAATGAAATGATGGAAATTAATGCATGGTGTACCTTTGAATTCACTATGAACTCTCCTAGTGAGTTGGCAATGCACATATCAAAATTGATTTGACAGCTAAACGGGTAAAAGGTGACAAAAGGGTGGGGTCTGCGTACAGCATGGAGGTGTAACATGTTAGGGTGATGATGGAGAATTTGAAATATGTGACTCATGAATCTTTATCCGACTTATTATGATAGCAAGGCATAACCCAAGGACTCTAGACCAAATCCAAAACTAACCTTAGCTTATTTAAATCAAAAATTTGAAAAATGACTAAAGCAAAGGAACATAAAAAACCTAAAACTTAATGAAAACCTATGACTCAAAATCGACACTGAAATTATTTTTGACCCTTGCAACTCTATGTGATAACAACTGCCACTGTCACTATCACATCAACCTGTAACCTATCAACCTATCATTGTATCCAACCTCTCACTGTCACTGATACTCAACTAGATCCTCTCACATGGATCATATACCAAGGACTCCTCTCAACTAGATGTCCAACATCATGAACACATGCCTCTACCAAGCATATACCAATATCACCAACATACCATCACAAGATATGTGTCTCAACCGTGTACCAAAGCATGTACTAAACCATCAAAATGTACCATACCAAGCATCAATCATGTACCACAACCTGTACCACACCAAGTGCATCAACCATGCACCTACACTTGTACCAAACCGTGCATCAACCATGCACCAACACATGTGCCAAACCATGAATCAACCATGCACCATAACCTATACCATATGCCTCAACCATCATCCATGTACATCAACACCATACCAAGTACGAACCTTATACCATATCATGTACATCAACACCATACCATGTACCAATCATATACCATACAATTACATACACCATATACCAATAAACCAAGATATGAACCAATAATGTATCTCACCAAGTAGACTTCAACCAGCATGTACCATGCATCCAATGATGTGCTTCAAGTCGTAAACCAAATATCAAAAACACATGCCTCAAGCATGCTCCTCAATAACACCAATATGCAACCTCATAACACAATATACCAAGCCTCAAGTATGCACAATAACATGTAACCTAACCATAAACCAAGATAGCCAATAAGGCTTCTAATCAATGTACCATAACATCACCAAGAAGTATCATATCACATATTATCATTACCATGCATGTACCATAACACCATAACTATAACCCTTAAAACTTGCATGTGATCCTATAGGTGACTTGAAGTACTTTAAACTAACATGTAACTTCTTTCACAATCCTTAGAAACTAGGTACCAACATCTCTTCTCACCCTTTCATAAGTTTTTCACAGATCTACGACTTCCTTTACTACCACCCACGGATATCCATGATTTCCTCCACTAAATCCTATGTACATATGCACCCTTCTGACCTGTAACCTATGGATACCTCGGAAACTAGGGTTACTCATGTTCATTGCAACTCCGAGACTTTCACCTTTGACCTTTCAGAAAAATGTCGTCACAAACTAGCCAAAAGATAAACCATAACATTCATAAGATATATATTCAACGTAAGTGTGTGTGTGTTTGTGAATGACTCCTTGAGGGGTATTTATAATTTTTCTAGGTAAACTCTTTCCTTGTTTTAGGGATTTCTTGTTACAACCACTTTACCCTTTGACTAAGGCGTGTAACCAACTAGGGGCTTCTTGACCACTCTTCGAGGCTTCCAACTTTACAATGCCATATCTCCCTAACTGTGAGGAACCACGTGGTGTTCCACATATCACCATAAATGACACGATGTGCACTATCCATCTATGATATTCTTACATGAAATTTCACTTTCCTTCATGTCCATATTCTTTAATAAACTCCAGGTCCCATAACCACACCTATGGGGATACATATTGACTACATCAAAGGTACCCACCTAACTCATCATCAATATTGATCATACAAATGTCAATCGATTTTCCAACATCTAAGGACCTCTTCCAAGGGTTGAAATTAATCTCTAAGGGTTGAAATCAATCTATAAGGGTTGACATCAATCTCCAAGATAACTCTCCAAGGATTGACATCAATCTCCAAGATCACTCTCCAAGGATTGACATCAATTACAACCAACTGTCCAACATCCACCATAGGAACATTTTATTGTTTAATTTCCTTATCTATTGGAAATTAATTGTTTCATGATTGTTCACGACCATTCATATGTAGTCTTTAAAAGTATAATCATGTTTCCTTTTATAATGGCAAGAGAGCATCCCTGCTCATTTACATTTTCATCAATGTATACTAGTTTTTCCTAAGGAAAAAGGGAACACATCCCCCTCAAGTTATTATTTCAAAAAGACAAATTAGACCCTTCCATCATAGGGTCAACCATGTATCCATGGCATTATTTAGGTCTGGAAAGTACAAATATTTCCTCACATTTCACTTATACTGACATTCATCTAATACCTTTAAGCATGTATATGTACATTTACATATATGTACGTGCATCACTTGCACATTTTTACCTCATTCATTCCTATTTATTGGGTCTTATTATCATTCTTATTTAAAGAGAATTTACAGCCATCCTCATGGATAGTCTCACAAACCTATTCATTTCTTCCTGCATATTAGGCAACCTTATA
The DNA here is from genome assembly GCA_009831015.1 of Picea engelmannii. Classification (NCBI taxonomy): domain Eukaryota; kingdom Viridiplantae; phylum Streptophyta; class Pinopsida; order Pinales; family Pinaceae; genus Picea; species Picea engelmannii. The sequence goes on along the minus strand of ML828065.1, from coordinate 51,679 downwards.
ATGCATTCCATTCATGCACTCAAGCATCCATTTACATATATGGATGTTCAACATGCAAGCTCACTATTGCACCTTTTTCCATGTCATTCTTACACATGGACATTTAAAACTTCAATATCCTTCCTCCCAGAGATATTACAACCATTCTTATTACAAGTCTGATAGGAATACTCAACACCATCTTGTCCTCTCTGTTGAGAGATTACAATCATTCACATTATATTCACATGGAAAGTATCACAAACATATTTGTAACTATGTTCCCTTTTCATATGAAAACAACCAGTAAGATAACACGCTTTCCTAAACTGCTATAGAAGTATGCAATGACCCAAAAATACAATCTAGGCAATTTCAACAATGCCCCAGGAAACATGACAACTTATCAAGCTTCTCTTCATGCCTCAAACCATTCTTGGTCAAAAGACCTTTTTATCAAGGGAATCCTTTTTCTAGATTCCCTCTTGTTAGCACATATGTTTGTAAGGGGGGTGTTTTCCCTTAGGATTTGAGCCCTGGGTGAAACAATAAGAAAAAAGGGGCTAAAAAACCCACCAAATGCATTTTACCCTAAGTCTTTGGATGGCCCAATGGATTGGCCCATTGTAGCTATTGGGCGCGCTGATCTTAACAGTCGAGAGGGGCGTACTTAGATCGATGGTCCACAATGCATATCAGACCCCCCCGACCCTCTTCCTTTAACGGGGGGGTCTAAGTTAGTGGTTTTCGAGCATGATCCCCCCACTAACATGGCGCCTCCTCATCAACTCAGACCCCTTCCCCCCACTAAACTTCTTACCACTCCCCCCCTCTCCGACCTAAGCTGCTAACCGTTCTCCCTTACCGCCTTCCCTCTCGCTGACACCTATCTCCCACTCAACCTTTCCCTCTGCCTATCACATCTTCCTTTTCACTCCTACCTCTCTCCCCCTCACACCTATCCTCTACTCATATCCCTCCAAGTCTATCACCATTCTGCCTTATCATACCACATATCACCTCCCACCACTTGTTTCTTCCATTCTATGTCACCTCCAATGTTATCATCATTCATTCTGCTGCCTCCATGTCCTTCCCCTTCGCCACATCACCTCCATAGTCTCTTTCCAGCCTTTGTAGCCCCTCCACCTGGCCATCATTCATCCATTGTCCTATCGGTCGTGCCAATTGCCTCGTCGAGTCCTCATAAACACCACACATCTTTCCCCTTGCCACATCGCCTATGCGCCTTCACGTCATCATCCCAATATGCCTCATCTCTCGGACGTTTCCACATCACCTCGCCACATTCTATGTCAACGCCATCCGCATCCTTCCACATGGTCATTTCTTACTCATCGTGCCATATGATTTCACGCCAAGCACCTCACTCCACATCACCCCTCTGCATACACTATCAAATTGCCACCTGTAGCACCCGTATTGGCCATAGAAGAAGACTTGTAGGGCCTCAAGGCATCAAGATTGACTCAAAGAAGTCGTGGGAACCACCTGAAACATTCATGGGTGTCAAGCCTCATCCTAATCCCAATGAAGGTAGTTATTGAATATGGGGGTGGCAGTTGAGACCTTGCCTCACCCCATAAATGGAAAACATGCAGAGAGCGGTCATAAAGGCAGACTGTCAATCTGAAGCTTCCTTATGGACAGATTTTCCTGTAAAGCACATAACTGTGCCTAGCTTGCATCTAACATGAGGAGGCCTACACAATCTGACAGAGCATGCATTGACTAAAAATGTTAATGCAGTGGTTCGATCACACTCCCAGTGGTTGGAGCATTTCTGAGTATATATAGGCAGTTTTAGTATGTTTTTAAGGTCAAATGGTTGAGCTAGTCTCCCTGCTATTGTAATATTTTGATGAAGAACACTGGTTCTCTGGTTATATACCCGATTTGAGATTTCTTGATTAATCAGAGTCATATTTCTTACTCCATCTTATTTGCCTCTGATATTGAGAGAGTTCATGAATGACTGATTCACATGGATTTTTGTAATTGTATTATGATGAATGTTTGATTATAGTGTTGTTATGATTTCTTTCATTTTCCTTGAAATTTGAATCCAAGAGGATCTTGTGTTTGAGTTTTTCCTCCTTAGGTTGCTTGAAGACCTGATGTCCAAATCATACCTCTCAACCTTTCTCACCAAATTCTTCCTTCTACTCACCTTTACTCCAACTTATTGACTGAAGTTGATCCAATACCTCAATTGCTTGCGCATACCAATCCAGATTTCTGAGTTAGAATGTTATTTTCATTGAGTATTCTCCATTTGGCCTTTTAAAACTCATTTACATTTATTGTATAAACTGATGGGTATTGGGCTTACCTTCTATGCAATCTGAGGGTGACTTATAGTGCTAACATTTATGGCACCATTACCGGGGAACGAATTGAAGACATTTCCCTGAGATAGAACGAAAAAGAGATTTTGATTCTGAAGGTGCATCAAATATCAGAACCATTGAAGATTACGCTTGAACTTGGCGACTCCACTATTTTAGTTGTGGTTGCCTCTAGCACACCTGAAGCTGACCCAAAGAATTTTTCTCGAGAAAGATTTTAGCAACTACTTTCTCATCTTGAAAGTTCCCTGGGAGATTGACAACGATCAGATCTGGTCTTTGATGGTCAACAAAGACCAGACACATTCAGACTACATATCATTCACCTGGCGACTCTATGATTAAATAATTGATTGGTGACTCCACTAGTTCGAAATGGAAAGAATCTTGGCTCGAAGGTTTGCTCCTTTTAATTTCTCCTATGTTCCTAGTTTTCCTAATGTTGTTCCTACTATGGATGAATGGGGTGATGTTTTGCCCATATTTAGAGAGCGTAAAGAGCACAACCCTGCAGAGCATCTCCGTGAGTTTCATGAACTAATGAATCAATGGGAGATACATAATGAGGATGTATTATTAAATATGTTCATGTTCTCATTAGTAGAATATTCTCATGAATGGTATCACTTCTTACCCCCTGATAGCATCTCCTCCCTGGGAGAATTTCCTGCAGCTTTCAATAGGCATTGTCAAAAATTTTATTCTTCTAAGTTAATTTTTCATAATTGTTGTGAAGAATATAAAGATTGTGTTCAAGGTATGACTGTTTCAAATGAAAGATGTGAGAATGAAAGTTGTGAGGATGAAATCTATGAGGAAGAAAGTTGTGAGGATGAAGGTTGTGAGGAGGAAGAAGATGCCCTGGCTGAGTTGGTTTGGCTAGCGAGATCACTTTCTGCAAGGATATATAAATTGAAGGAATATCATGTTCATTTCTCTTTTGAAGAAAGCGTAGAGGATTTTCGAGTCTTAGGAGAAGATGTTCTTGGCATCCCTGCTCATGATGGTGAGGTTGAGGATTCAATACCCATAGAGGCAACATATCCTGCCCCTGATGCACCTACTTTCTCAGATTTAAATGAAGAAGTAATTGTGTATTCAGATGAAGAGAAGCAAATCCTTGCATCATATTTTTATGACTCAGGGAGTAGCCAGCTTTTGTATGACAGCTATGAATTAGATTTTGAGATGGATACGAATGATTTCCAAGAGCATGAAACAGAGACTTTTCCTTTATACATTAAGGAAAAACATTGTGTGGAAATCGGCCATAATGGGCCTGCAAAAGACCAAGAGCAGAGATTTCCCATGGTTCTTGTGTATGATTATTATGACTCTAATCCTTGGGACAGCCATGAAGAAGAAGAGGAAGAGACAAAGGTGCAGTTTATATCCTACCCAAAAACTGTAAGGGAGTACATGGAGTTTCATTTCCTTCATTTTTTGGAGCCACACAGCTTTATCCTGACATCAACATTAGGAGGAAAGTTGAAGGATGTGATTAATTTGTTGTCATGGTTGCATCATCTACTATCGATCACTGACAGAGTAAAAAAGATTCCAGTTAGGAAGTTACTTGAATGGATATGGTGGAAGTTCACTTTCACCTAGCACTATGTAAAAAATCATTAGTCTAGGAGTGTACATAAATAAGCTCCTTTTGGAGCCCATGTTTTTTCTTTTGTTTAGATTAATTATCGGCATGTAATCCTCAGGAGGACATTTTTTGAGCATGACTCCATAACCCATAGAAGGTGATTGGAAATACTGAAGATATTAGAGCCTCACAGGGAGGACTCTATCCCCCATGGAGCCTAATGTTAGCACATATGTTTGTAGGGGGGGTGTTTTCCCTTAGGATTTGAGCCCTCGGTGAAAAAATGCGAAAAAAGGGGCTAAAAAACCCACCAAATGCATTTTACAATAAGTCTTTAGATGGCCCGATGGATTGGTGCGTCATAGATATTGGGCGCGTTGATCTTAATGGTAGAGAGGGGCGCTCTCAGATCAACGGCCCATAGCACATATCGGACCCCCCCCCCCGACCTTCTGCCTTTAACGGGGGGGTCTGAGTTAGTGGTTTTTGGGCATGGGCCCCCCACTAATGTGGCACCTCCTCGTCAACT
>ML828065.1:35552-47198 GCA_009831015.1 Picea engelmannii | reverse complement strand
ACTCCCCTCCCTCTAACCTAAGCTGTTAACCGCTCTTCCTTACCACATTCCCTCTTGCTAACACATGTCTCCCACTCAACCTTTCCCTTTGCCTGTCACATCTTCATTTTCACTCCCGCCTCTCACCCCCTCACACATGTCCTCCACTCATCACCCTCCCGGACTATCATCGTTCCACCTTCGCATACCACTTCCCACCACTTGTTCCTTCCATTCTATGTCACCTCCACGGTTATCATCGTTCATTCCCCTTCCTCAACATCCTTCCCCTTCACCACATCACCTCCGTAGCCTCTTTCCATCCTCCATAGCCCTCCACTTGGCCATCATTCATCCATTGTCCTGTCGATCACACCAATCACCTCGTTGAGTCCTCGTCAGCACCACACCTCTTTCCCCTTGCCACATCGCCTATGTTCCTTCACGTCATCATCCCAATATGCCTCATCTCCCGGACGTTGCCACATCACCTCGTTGCATTCTATGTCAGTGTTAGCCATATCCTTCCACATGGTCATTGCTTACTCATCGTGCCATACGATTTCACGCCAATTACCTCTCTCCACATCACCCCTCTGCATACACTATCATCCTGCCACCTGCAGCACCCATATTGGCCACAGAAGAAGACTTGTAGGGCCTCAAGGCATCAGGATTGACTCAAAGAAGTTGTGGGCACCACCTGAAACATTCATGGGTGTCAGGCCTCAACCTGATCTCGATGAAGGTAGCTACTAAAGATGGGGGAGGAAGTTGAGACCTCATCTCACCCCATAAATGGAAAACATGCAGAGAGTGGCCATAAAGGCAGACTGTCAATCTGAAGCTTCCTTATGGACATATTTTCCTGTAAAGCACATAATTGTGTCTGGATCGCATCTAACATGAGGAGGCCTACACAATATGATAGAGTAGGAACCGACTGAAAATGTTAATGTAGTGGTCCGATCACACTCTTGTTGGTTGCATCATTTCTGAGTATATATAGGCTCCATGTTATTGTAATATTTTGATAAAGAACACTGGTTCTCTAGTTATGTACTTGATTTGAGATTTCTTGATTAATCTAATTCATCTTTCTTACTCCATATTATTTTCCTCTGATATTGAGAGAGTTCATGAATGACCAATTCACATGGATTGTTGTAACTGTATTATGATAAATGTTTGATTATAGTGTTGTTATTATTTCTTTCATTTTCCTTGAAATTTGAATCCAAGAGGATCTTGTGTTTCAGTTTTTCCTCCTTAGGATGCTTGAAGACCTAATGTCCATAGAATACCTCTACACCTTTCTCACCAAAGTCTTCATTCTACTCACCTTTACTCCAACTTTCTGATTGAAGTTGATCCAAGACCTCAATTTCTTGCGCATACCAATCCAGATTTCTGAGTTAGAACATTATTTTCATTGATTCTTCTCCATTTGGCCTCTTAAAATTCATTTACATTTATGGTATAAACTAATGGGTACTGGACTTAGTTTCTATGCAATATGAGGGTGGCTTCTAGTGCTAATACATCTCACTACAAATTAAGCACATGAAGCCATATTATTATCTCTATTATCCACCTCTGGATGTCAGTATGACCCATTGGTCATCTAGAAATGGTCGAACATTTCCTTTACTCCATTCAGAATCAACAATTCATTAACCCTTCTACTTTATTCTCATAAGGTAATATGTAATCAATATCATCAAAATTTTACTTAAGATACTATACCAAGATCATCACTAACCATATGATCCATGTCATCACCATATTTTACATCCAATAAAAGACTATAATAAGCCTGTATGAATGCTCAATATTTTCCATGTGCATTATGGCATATCCTCATGCCCCAAGTATTTTACCCATGCTTACAGTGCATATGTATTCCAATTGTCTACACATTCTCAAACATGCCCTTAGATTTATAGGTATACACATTCTCTTATTATAGCCGTGAGCATCATAAACTTACTCATGCATTCACATCTCTTTACCTCTCCTGGGAGGTATAGCAACAATCCATAGGACTCATTTTTAATTTCTTAACTGGGTTTTTGTCCAACAACCATTTTCTTCATTCAATATAGGTCAAATTAAAATGACCTTACACATTTTCTATCAGTCCTCTGATTGTGAGGGATCATACACATATACAGGGTTTAATATTTTATTAAAGCAGTAATTATTAATGCTACGGATTCTATCAATCCATACCAATTTCCTTTAAGCAAAAGGAATTTTCCATAAGGGTATTAATCCTTATATAATCAATCATATTAATTAAAATATACTCTGACTTCCCTAACATATATACATTATTATACTTAACAAAAAAACCCTTCTCATGTCCCTTGTATGGACTCAGGCAACTTCATAGCAGGATTTTTTCCACCTCTGCCATTTTCATTCATGTTTTACCAATAATACCTATCAACATTTTCCTACTCCCATAAGAGTAGTCATCACTTTGACAGAGGGACAATATAATTTCCCCTTGTTGTAATTCAACCATGGTTTTCAAGTTACAATTTCAGTCTGCAGTCCTTCTCCTCGAGAAGTTAATGCAGATAATAAACAATCTTTCAAAGGTAGAAACACCTTTCAACATGCTCACCAAAATTTCAATATACCAGTCCTATGACTCATCTTCAGCCCATCTAGGCCTAGTGTTGTAGCCTTCTCTGACAGATAGGGTAGGGTAGAATTCCCTCCCCCTTAAACGTTTTCTAAGAAGAGTTTTATTTGACTCTTTCATGAGCCCAAGTAGGCCAAGTATTTTTTCCTTCTATGATAAGACTTTGAAATAGACCCAACCCCCTAAGTGCCTTTTTAAGGGATGGGGTATTAAATTTAAGCTCCATCCTCTTTTTATTTTCAAGAGATTTCCAAGGTCCATAATTTCACTCAGAATCGAGTTCTAGAATGAAAGTTGTGACCTTCCAAAGTTTGTGGGCTTACATAGACAACATCTCTCTTACTGTCACATGGCATCCACGTGACATTTCGTTGTTCATTCCAACTGATGTGGAAACACCTGGGTCCTGACGTGGCACTAGCATAGCCTACCACGGTGGAACCCCACTCAACTCGTCATCCTATTAGTAATGGAAATATGTCGTCCTAATGGCGCCCTAGCTGCCTGGATGTATTCACAGATTCATAGGCGGTGATATTGTGGGCTCATGGTCTATGTTCATACTTTTCATGAACCCTCCATCAACACTTAACTTCATTTTCATTTTTGGACTCATGGATGCATAATTATGTGCCTCCCTTTCATAATTCTATCTAAGAAGTGTCAAAACTTAACCATTTTTCCACCTATGTGGACTTGCAGACTCGTGGACGTACAATTTTGTACCTCCCCTTTATAAGTTCATCTGAGAAGTCTCAACACTTAACAATTTTTTCCATCTACATGGACTAGAGGACTCGCGGATGTACAATTATGTACATCCCCTCCATAAGTCCGTCCAAAATGTCTCAACACTTAGATTATTTGGTGATTATGTCAGGCTCATGGGTTGGTGGACTAACGGACTTGCGGACTCATCTGAGTCCCTTCCTCTCTTCTAACACTCAACACTTAGATTATTTTGTGACTTTGTCAAGTTCATGGGTTGGTGGACTCTCGGACCCATTCATATCACCTTTCCAATCTCCATGAACCTGTCATGATTCTAAGTATGATGCCTACAATTTACACCCACCATTCCTTTTCCGCAACCTACAAACATACTCCCCCTATTAAATAACTTATTAAGGTTTGAACTCCATGAGGGCACATACCCTCTATTGTCTCAACCAATTACAGGTTGACATGTGTTCCCATCATACATGTAATATTTCTCCATATGTGTGACGTAAATCGTCATGTCACCCTTTTTCCTGACCAAAATTAGATAATTACCCCCATTGATCTACAACTGAGGTTACTTGACTCCATCCCGATATATCTAACAGTGGAGAAGGCTTCTTGGAGTTTCTTTCATCGGAGCGCCATATTCCTCAGCTACTCTAACACCCCTACTGTGATCAATGATAATCATTCCTTTGAGAGTTTCTCCGATGGAACCAACGAATGGTAACAATTATGGATCCTTCCCAAGTTCTCATACAAGAGGGACCTCAATCGACGACCAATATCAAAACTCCATGCCAAATCAGCAACTGCAATTTATCCAAGGAAAATCATAGGATATCTTTAATTCGTTAATACAATTCCAAATTAGTGTCTCTGAACTTTTTCCAGGAGAAGTATAAGGCTTACCAGGTCTTCAAGGAAATGACACCTCATGTTCAGGCAGGATAAGGTTTTCTCTCTTATCTATTTTAATGCAAATTTCAAACTATGAATAGTCCATACTTGTACAGGATATCTCTAGCTCAAGCTAAACCACATCAATCCATAGTTTCAACCCTGATAATAGTGAATCATATGGGAAAATTTTTCATATGTGCATGGATATACAAGCAATGGCCTCTTAGACATATTATTTACACAAAATCTCTGCATGCACATAATTGTGTGATTCTAGATAATTCTAGCAAATCAATATGTACAAGTATAATTTCAGCAGTCATTACCATGAGATAATTGCATAATTACCAGCTCCTCCGGTGTAATCATACCATTGACTACATATACACAAAATGTACAGGTCCAGGAAACTCTTAATAGAATATGCTTACAAGTATAGTTATTACTGCGATCATCACTATTTGTAACATATAATTGTCATATCTGCATAATCCTAGCAACAATAGTCAAGGATAATTACAAAAGTAAAAACTCATGACAACAGTCACATACCATGACTTTTGTACAAGTTTAATAGTAGGTATTTCGACAGGTAAATAACGCATCAAATACCCATGTTATAAAATAACTCATTTAATCATCAAACAAACATGCACGTCCCTGAGTCATTCACAAGAAAATTCATCCTTAAGTTATTGTTTAATTATACAGGGTATAAAAATAATTATCTATTACTATTGATAGTCAACCAACTGATTGTGGTTGTTTTCCTTTCCACCTAACCATATGCTCATATGCATTCACTCTTAGAATTTTGGACACCCTCGCGCCAAGATATGATACAACTAAGGAATCTCTCTAAGGTTCTCAACAATATTTGAAGGTCAATCTCCTTCACTCTACTCTCGGTAAATATTTTCCCTTACACCCACCTAACCCAGGCCTCTTCGAGGCTTATCAGATGCCTTCCCAACATCAATCTCACAACCCTCTTAGCTTAGGTCGTGTTTCGGGTCTTTCTATGATTCAGCTCAGAAACCTTCTATGGGTTCTTTGATCCTTCTATTACACGCACTCATGCATTCCTTTTAGCAAATCCCTTCCTCAGAGGCCCGACCCTCTTCCATTTCTCTCTCCTTTCTTATCCCGTCCACACGCATGACTTAGGCATGTTCTCAACCTATCCTTATGTTTCTTCTATCATAAGGAAACTTGTGGGTAAATCTTGGGGACCCATGGTGATATTTCCTATTATCCTCTAGCTGATCGCTTTCGGTCCCTTTTGACAAGCCTCCATACTTTCATTCATTGGGGCGGTTGGTTTTTCAACTACCAACCTCCCTCATTAACTGATTTTTCTTGAAATTAGGGCTAAGGGAAGTACTATGAATAAGGCTTGAGGTCCTTTATTTTATTAGGGCCTCCTCTCATTCCACTAGTGATATCATGGCTTGTACTTTAAGGCTTCACCCCACAGTCAGTTTTGGCATTTACAATTAAACAATAATACATTTACAATATTCACATGTCGTTGCATGGAAATCACTAATTGTGATTTATTGCATGTATTCAGGTTTTAGAGATGGGGTGTTACAATTCCCTTTGTAGGGGGTGTCTAGTTGAGGGCCTTCACCTCATTCATGAAAAATCATTCTTAGTGTGGTAAATATTTTATAATATCCCAGAAAAATGACACAAGTGACCTATGGGTAAGGGGGGAATTCCAAAATCCCAATATGGTCCTCATTCCACATTTCGCCTGGGAAAATTCTAAAGTATATGCACCCTTCATGGCCCAAAATAGAGAGCATGACATTGATGAATGTGCACAACGCATTGAATGCCTTCTACAAGATTCCCTACAAGGAAGTAGGCATAGGTGGGAACATGGCACAATAGAGATCAGAAAAAAAATATGCCTTTAACTACCACAACTTCACGCCAACAGTAAAAATGGTAGTCGGGTACATACAATGTGTAAAAACTTGTGGAAATTGTTGGATCAAGCTTAAGTTCCATTATCCTTTGATTTGGCTCCCAACACCCGAATATTGGAAAATTTTTGAGATAAATGAAAGGGAAGAAGAATGTTTTTGGAAAAAGATCATAGAGCCAAATGGGGGCTACTACACAACTTTTGGCAAAGGGAATGATAATTATAACATCAACAACCTCCATAAAGGCACCACTCCTTCAGATTCGGACTGATTAGTGGCATGAGGACTTGCAACACTTTTGGTTGGGGGGAGATGATAGGTGTCAAAAACACCATCTTTTTCATATCATTTCTTTCGTTTTCAGTTCCATTCTATCTCCCTTTTCACTTCTACCTTTAACATAACTAATGCATTTTTCTTCAGGTGTGTCACTATGTAATTCATGTCACTTTGAGTGTTTTGTGCTAGTGTAAAAGAGTAATTATTGACCTTTTATGTGATTACTAATGAAATATGGTTGCTACGTTAGGAAAGGACTTAGTAGAAATACAGTCCAAGTTGTTGCAACACCACTTCCAATTTTTTGCAACATGCTTGTCCATTGCTGCAACACTTTTCTAGGTTGTTGCAACACCCTCTGCATTGTTGCAACACCTCACTATGATGTTGAAACATGATATCCTCATTGTTGTAACTGAGGAAAAGAAATGTCGCCTTCTTCGTGGCTACAACACGCTACAACAACCCCATAATAAAGTGCCAACAGAATCTTGATTTTTCAACTAGGGTAATGATGACAAGGAAACTTCCATGAGTGTATCACTCGATGATAAAAGGACGAGGAAAAAAAGTTAGTTTGTTATACAAAATCGAGAACAACCTAATGATTGTAGTTCCTCATTGTTGTCCTTGACATTTCCTTGCTAAAGAAACAATGTGATGAGATTTTATAAATTCTTTACTCAATGAGAGACAAGGGGGATTGTTATTTGAAACTCTATTTGCAGTTTAATAAGAAATATATTGTTGGAGCTTTTGGTCCAAATTATGGTGTGATGTGCATTTGAGCTCAATATTGTATCTATATTGCAACATATTTTCATTCTCTGCATTAATTATTGTGTCTACAGGGTTCATTTAATTACTCATTCATAGATGGTAAATTATCTTATGTTGTAACACTTGTTTTTCTGGTTTCAATAGTGTTCAATTTTGGTTTTTCTTTTCTTTTCTTTTTTCTTTTCTTCTTTTTTTTTTCGATTCTTATGTGTGATCATAGAAGTGTTTGAATTGGTTATCTATATGAAAAGTGCCTTTATTAATGATGTAAAACAAAAAAAGGGTGTGATATAACTTCAACAGAGTCACCACCAGGATCAAATATTGGCCAATGTGTGTTTCTCTTATGCAACAATTTAGTTTTCCTTTTCATTGGGCCCAGACTGGGATCACAATTGATTGCTTCCCCATGGATATGCTAGAATATTTATTTTAAATTTCCTTTTCATTACTCCTATATTGGGGTCATAAAATATCACTTCCATCCAGATACGCTAGATAGTTAATTCATTTTTTCATTACTTTTGAGTGATTTAGAATTTGGTGACAATGTTGATTATGGTGATGACAATGACGACAACGTGGAAAATGATGATGATGATGATGATGATGATGATGATGATGATAATGATGACAATGACGATTATCATTGATCTTCTTCTTCAGCCCACTCTACATATGTGTCATTTGGTAGTTTAGAATCAATGTTGAAAGGATTGGCCATATCAACATCCTCATCAATGTCATTTTCGATCATAATAGCATCGTCAATATCATCATTGAGAACATAATTGTCATCTACATCTGGTTGAACTTCTTCGACATCTTCACTTGACATTACATCTACTTCATGCTCCTCTACATCTTCTTCTTCTTCAATATCATCTTCTTCTAGTACATTATACTTTGCATTCCTTCCTCTTGGATCATGTCTAACAATGTATGACCAACCTGCTTTACCTGGAACCTCTGAATAAAATACCCACTCACATTTGCTTGGAAGAACATACGTTTTTGTATCCAGCTCAAATGACCTTGCATTAACCATGGTAAATCCATTGGCATGATCAATAATAGTTCTTTCGGGATCACGTTCATTCATCTGTAACTTGTACCATTTGACATCAAACATAACTAACTTGAAATAATTAAAGTCACACTCAATTATATCATTCAAATACCCATAGTATCTATTTTCGAATATTGTTGGATGCTTGTCACTTCTAGAGGAAACATTAGTAACCTGAAAGACTGTAGTTATCCCACCATCAAAGGTTTTCTTCTTGTCATCCAACTTTTTGATGCAAAAATTATGGGCATTGCACCACATAGCCTTATGGTGTTTCAACTGCAATATGTATGACACATAAAAAATGCATTGTCAATGAATAAAAATATTTAGACTTAGTAAAAATTTATAAATAAATAAAAAAACGCACCATGACCTAGATTAATATAATGGAAAATAATTGAAACATGATGTGGGTGAATTATATATATACTTTCATGTTTATCTTTTAAACCATATGCTAAATTGATTTCCCCTCTGAGTAAGATTGGTATCTTGATTATGATGAGCTTCTTTAAGCAATGTAGCCACCCCTTCTCATGATAACATACCATTACATTGTATATTACATCGATCTATCCATAAATTAATCCAATCAAGATTGTTTGTGTGAATAAATGTAGTGCATCCCACTCTCGACCAACTATATGAAAAAATAATAAAAATTACTAACAATAATAAAGATTAATAATTGATGGAAGAATAAAATTTAAATAAGTACAATATAGATACAAATTAATAATGCAAAGTATTATAGATCTCAAATACCATCTAATTACCTTTCACTTTCCTCATTCTAACTTTCCTGACCAAGACCTCCCCTTCAAATATGTTTATGGAGTTGACATCCCAAATGCGAGGCACCTTCATTCCTGCTGCTAATTTAGGAAGATACTGACTAATATACACCAAGGATTGATATACCATATAGCCCTCCACCATAGAACCCTTATGACATGATCTTTGTCTAAGGAAAGAATTCAATGAATTCAATTTCCTCTCCACCATCCACATTGACATTTTGTGTACAAGTCCACACATTTAAATATCCTCAACTTGGTGTATGAGGTAGTGTTCTTGGGCATTGAAAATTTTCGAAGGTAGATACTTTTGCATTTCACACATTAGCCAAGGAATTTCTCTCCTCCAATATTTGATATCTTCTTTATGGATTTATTTAGATGAAAACCACCTACACATGATTTGATCTAGATGAATATCGATGGCCATCCACCTATTCCATTGGTTCAACATAGAGTTTTCCACCTCGACAATTGTTTGACAATTTTTCAGGTCCAAACTTACGGTGCCATTTTGAGGCCCTAAATGATGTTTTTTGGTGATTTTGGGTCCAAGATACTACAAAATTCATTTGCCTATGCTACTTGAAATGTGTTCTTCTCGGCTAGACCTTTCCAACGGTGTATCGGACGCCCTAAATGGAGATAGTATGAAAACGTTATGCCCATAGGAAGCTGACATATCAATTATCCCCATCGGGGCCTGCAAACCTTTTGGATTTTCATCTTCTGGGGTTAGCGTTTTGGATTTTCCTTATGTTAAAAAGGCCTTTGGAGCCTCATTGTAACAATCGGCTTATTGCAAATGAAAATTTTCCCTTTGTTTGAAGCCCTGCAAGATATGGATTAAATATCTTACAACTACTAGTAATTGATGCAGGAGCATATTTGGCCTCAAACAATCTGCATCAACCAAAAAAAAAGAAAAATAGTTTCAATATTAAATTAATAAATTCTAGGAAGGAGCAAGTGTCAATTCCCTAGTGTTTTAATACGTTTTGTTGTTGCTGGAATATTTGTTGCAACACTGCTGGAACAGTTGTTGCAACACTATGCTGGAACAATTGTTGCAACACGGTTGTTGCAAAAAATGGTGTAATGTTGTTTCAACACGCATGAGACATATTTTAATTATGGATTTTGAATTTTTAGCTCCACGTGCATGGTAAAGGGCTCCTGAAAATTGGCAAGATGATTTAGTAGGGGAAAATGGATTATTTAAGTCACCACAACCATTAAATCTCGTAAAAGAATAATTATAAAATGGTTTTTTAAATATTGGGTCGTGTAACTACCCAAGAACATAAAGAAAGAAATGGTTGGGGAAGTTCAAGGGTTTGAAAATTTCAGTTGCCAAGAAATGAAGAGATAAAGGAGAAAAGAAAATGGTGCAAAAGAGTTCATCTCATTTCAACACAAAAAAACATTTTTTCAGCAAGATTGATTTCATTTATGCACAAGAAGAAACAAGAACAAGAAAAGAGAACAAAGGAAGTCAGAAATAGAGGGGAGAATTGTTCCATATTTTTCTGAGATGTAATAAGTCTATAAAAAAAATTGTTCTGATTATTAAAGACATTCTTGATCATATCCATTAGTTTTATTGTCAATTTTCTTTTCCTATAATAGAAAATTCCTCATGGCATTATTTAACTATTAATTGATGTTATCTATAATTAACATGTGTTTGTTGTGCACTTTGTGGGTGGACACCTTCTTTTAATAGGGATTGATTACAGAAACTTGGGTGAGTGCATTAGTTATATCACAAGGAATTAATATTTAAGAAACAATATGCATAATATTTTCATAAAATTATATACTATTAAAGTGCAGTAGTGTGTTACATACCACAAAAATGTGTTATCCCTAGGGCATCATGAATTGTCCATGTCAGTATTCCATGAAATTGAAATTGTTTTTTCCCTATTGGTCTAGAGACGTCATACATAGTGATGCCATCCCATAACTTTTGTAGCTCGTCGATAATAGGCTCAATATATACATTCATATATTTAACTTGGTACTTACCTAATTGGTTGAGCATAAGAAATAATGCAATGAATAAGAAAAACAAAATGGAACTACGTAATTCAAACAAATATTGTAAAATAATACCTAGGACAACCATTGCCAACCTTGTGTTCTCCCTGTTTATTGACATCCAAGGAGGAAGGTTATTGTTTACAAAAGAAATAGGCCACACTGAGTAAATAGAACTGAGATCACCAAAAGGATTGACACCATCAGCTACGAATGAAAGCCTAACGTTACGAGGTTCTAATTTAAAAATTGGACATATATATTCTATGTTCCTAAATTAAGAAGCATCTACAGGAATTTGAAGAACATCATATTCACTTATGTTCCATGCATGGTAATCCATAAATTGTGATATGATTTCACACCTGAACAATCGATGCAAACATGGAATTATTGGAATATGAAGAAGGACCTTGTGAGGCACCTTTTTTGTTACTTGATCAGTTCGATATCTATTGATTTGACATTGTGGAAATTTTC
>ML828065.1:17281-35502 GCA_009831015.1 Picea engelmannii | reverse complement strand
ATGTCAACTATAAATGTTTGGCGATATTTTTGTAAAAATATTCAAATTTCTAAGTATTTTATATATTTTTTATAAAATTTTGGCGATTTTTAAGGTAAAATAATTTTATCCTATAGAATTTGGGCGAATCATTTTTAAAATAGTGAATCTCGTTTTTGGAAAAACCATGGAAAATTATCCCATGAGCGAAATTTAGCTCCTAAAATCATCCTTGCGTGACAAATCCCCTTCTTTTCTGAGCACCTACTCAAGGAAGCTACAACTCTCTTCTTCTCCAAGAACCAACTTGAAAGGAGGCTCCAACCCCCAGTATTCTTCAAGCACCAACTTGAAAGGAGACAACGACCCCCTGTCTTATTCAAGCACCAACTTGAAAGGAAGTTGCAACTCCCTAATGTTCAAGCTTCAACCTATAGAGGACTACAATCCTCCCAATCTCCTCCCTTCCACCCTCACTACATAGTTATTATTTTTACTCTCATATACTCTGGTGACTCTGCTTCAAGTATACTCAGTATCTCCTGAGTGACACTTTCATTCTTCATTTTATGAGTTTATGTATCCTTCCAAACGATGTGCATCACTAAACATTGTGTTTCTTCAATGAATCAGTGTGCCTTTTCATTAACAATAGGATATTTATTGAAATTAACTTGAATTGACTTCAAAACCCTTCTAAATTAATTATGTTTTGATTTTTCTCATGTCAATATTCCTTATGGAATGATCTATCTGAAAACCCTTCATGAATTTGACTATGATTGTAAAAAATTTCATTGCACTAAGCTCTAGTTTTGTAGAGACTCAGCTACCTTCAGATCAGGATCAATATTAATCTTGACCATTGATTTCAATGTGCATATGTTTGTTATTCATGCCTAACTATTTTAGGCACCTATGTGCTTCCTTCAACCCACTTTACCTTTTACTAACGAACAGTTGAATTTTCACCCATGAATTGATCCAATGACCTACCTTACTCCTAAGAAGACCTTGATCAAACGACTTTGACTTAATCGCCCAGTGAGATGGACGGTCCATTTTTACTTCAATTCTGGCAAGGAACAAATATCTGGACTTAATCATCTGAATAAATGTGGACTTAATCAAGTGTTGAGATGTATGGTCCTTATTTCATCTAACCACTTTAGACAGATCAATGGTTTGGATTTAATAACCATTGAGTGGATGGTTCTCATTTATTTCAAACATGAACTTTACTTAGAATTATTTCGGGTGATGGTTTTGTGGACTTTCTGACTTACGGACTCGCATGTCTTCTATGGTGTCATCAAAATGAACCTGTCTTCTTGGGTGTCATCAAAATGCACCCCCAACTTCCATAGCCTCCAAAATGCACCCATACGTAGAATTATTTTATGTGACAACTTCATGGAATTTCGGACTTGCGAACTCACGTGTCTTTTATGGTGTCATCAAAATGCACCCCCAAATTCCATTACCTACATAATGAGCCATACTTAGAAGTTTTAAGTAATGTAAATAGAATATGATACTTAGCCATTTTTAGTTTTATCAACGGAATCACGGAAAGATATTTGAGTCGTCTGATTCATTTTATCTAATAATCAACAATATTTCTTCGCTCTTTATCGTCTGATCGTGCTCTTATTTTGATCCAAAAATCAACATTGTTCTTCGTTCTTTTCCATCTGATCTTGCTCTTATTTTGATCCAACGATCAACATTGTTATTTGTTATTTTCCTTCTGATCGTGCTCTTATTTTGATCCAATGATCATTGAAGTGATAGAGTTTCAAAGGTTGATTGGCTTTGATCTACGATTGAGGATTATCTCTCATGATTTGACGATTGGGAATTAATTTCTCCCAACCTCTGGTTCCACCTCAATATGATGGTCTTGGATTGTCCTGAAAATTACATCAACAATCAAGATTCCTCATTAAGCCCTTTGGCTTCTGTGCAATCTTTGTAATTCTATTTCTCCTGATTGTTTCTTTCCTTCTGCGTGTTCTTTTGCATGCATTTTTCCATGGTTGACATCAATGACAACTAATGTTCCAACAATCTCCCCCTTTGGCAATGATGGAAACAAATTAATAACCCCTTATTTTAACCGGGTTTTTACTGTTAAACCTCCCCCTTTGACAACAATGACAGAAGGGATATTTCTTCTCTCCCTCTGAGGTGATGCTCCCCATGTCCATGCGCTCCTTCTTCTAATTTTGTAGTTCTTCAATATATTCTTCATCTTGTGATTCACCATGTTCTTCATCATCACTGGTTCTTTTCCATTCATTAATTTTTGTTTTATCTTGAGATTTTATTTTTATCAATTTTAGATCATCAATTTTCACATTTTTACTTTCCACTATTTTGTGCAATCTTAGATTATAACACTTGTAGGATTTTTTGTTAGGTGAATATCCCAAAAATATACCTTCATCTGATCTAGAGTCAAATTTCCCTAGATTATATTCATCCCTCTTGATGTAACACTTACTTCCAAAGACTCTGAAATGTTTCACAGATGCTAGTATTTCAAACCACAATACCTAAGGTGTTTTCTCATGGTTAGCTCTAAGTTGTGCTCAGTTAAGTATGTGGATTGTTGTATACATTTCATCTCTCCAAAATTTGTTAGGAAGCTTGGCTTCATTCAACATAGTTCTTGCATCCTCTTGAATAGTTATGGTTTTCCCCTACACAACTCCATTATGTTGAGGAGTTCTTAGAGCTAAGAATTGTCTCTTGATTCCATGATCTTTACAAAACTTATTGAATTCTTTAGAGGTAAATTCCCCTCCATTATCTAATCTTAAACATTTGATTTTGAGATTTGTTTCATTCTCTACATAAGTCTTGAATGCTTTAAACTTTTCAAATTCCCTAGATTTTTATTTGAGAAAATATACCCAAGTCATCCTCGTGTAGTCATCAATGATCAACATGAATTAGTGTTCTCCTTGTATGCTTCTAGTCCTAGAGGGTCCAAAAAGATCAGTGTGAACAATCTCCAAGGGTTTTGATGTAGAACATTCTTTTGTCTTGAATATGACTCTTGTCTGCTTTCTTAATTGACAGTGTTTGTAAACAAGATCTGAGGGCTTGATGACTTTTGGCATGTCTTTTACAGCTCCCTTTTTACTAGCTTTGATCAGGTTATCAAAGCTCAAGTGCCCCATACTTATGTGCCATAGCCAAATTTCTTCTATTTGACTCATATGGCATTCTTCTTCATCCTCAATATCTAAGATATACACATTGCTTGAGGTTCTTGGTGCAATAACAACTATTTTTCCTGATCTTTATTCTCTTATTTCACATTTTTGGGAGTAAAAAATGAGTATATGTCCATGATCACATGTTTCGCTTACACTGAGTAGATTAGGTTTTAAATTTTCTACTAGCAACACGTTTTATGCTTTATTTTTCTTGTTGTTGAAGGTGAATGTTCCTTTTCCAAGTATTTTAGAAGATACATTATCTATAAATGTCACGCTTCCTTTTTCCTTCTTTGTTAGTTTGAGAAATTTATTTTTATCTCTTGTCATATGTTTGGATCATTCACTGTCAATGTACCATAGACACTTTTTATTCTTGGCATACAAGGCTACTTTGCATTATGTATCTTCCATTTGTTTTCCTTTCCATATTTTCTTATATTTAGTGATAAAAGAACTTGTTTTTATGGTTAACCTACATTCATTGGTTTGATGACCATAATTGTTGCACTTCTTGCATTCCACATTGAACATTTGTAATGGAGAGAATAAATTGTAACTTCTATTCTTCAGATTATTTTTGTTGCTTTTATATTTTTTATTATTTCTATGAATGTATGATTTTCCATTAGCCTTGCAATGTACTGCTTTATGTCCAAAGTCATTGTAAGAGTAGCAATATCCAAGAAATATGTGTTGATATCTCTTAGGAGGAGTTCTTTTAGCCATTACATTCCATTTTTCTTCTTTTTGTTTTGTGGGAGGTGTAGACTTCAACTTATTATGAACAATTTTTAATGATGCCTTCTTCATTTTGTTATTTTCAATTTTTAAGGTGCTCTTAAGAGCATCTGCATAATTGATTTTCCTTTTGTTTCTTTTATGTGTTGCAAAGGTTGATTGATCATACCCAAGTCATGTTTTATCCTTTGGTGATCTTTGACTATTCATAATGTCGTCCAATATTTTTTAACTGTTTTCAAATCTTTAGTGATTCTTTCCTTTCTCAAGTTCCTTTTTCAGAAGGACAATTTCAACTTCTCACTTCTCATAGTCTTGTTGTTTTTCATTAAGTTGTGAAATTAAGATATCTTCTATTCTTTTGGCTTCTTGGAGTTGAGTCTTCAAGGCAATGATGATTTCTTCATTTTCCTTGATTTTTTTTGAGATTTCTCTTTCTATTGATTTATGTGTTTCCTCAACCTCTAGTAATTTTCTTGTTAGTGACTTAGTCTTGTTTTTATATTGTCTGAGCTCTTCCAGATCACTGGGCAATTCTGCTTCAAGATATACTTCACCTTCCTCTTTAGGGTCTTCATCCATACCAACAGTAATTTTAGTAGGATTATCATGTTTCTCTATACCCATAAATAGATGCATTGATTCTTCATCTTCTCCTTCACTTTCTTTAGACGAGTTTTTTTCTTCTTTGGTGTAGAAGGTATTCTTATTTTTATGGACTTTCTTCTTGCTTCCAATTTTTCTCTTCTTGTACTCTTTGTAATTTTTTTCACCGCCACTTTCTTCTTCTTTTGGATAGATACATTTGTTGGAAAAATGTCCAACTCTGCCATAGTTAAAACATCTAAGAGGTAGTTTTCCTTTGAATTTACCAGTCCCCTTCTTAAATTTTCTCATGAAGTTTGCTACTTATTCATCAGATATCTCTGATTTATCTTCATTTGAAACTTGTTCCTGATTCTTCTTAGTTTTTCTTGCTTTGAAGGTCGTTTCCCCTTTAGATGACCTTTCTTGCCCTGTCCTCATATCATAGGCCATGAGGATTCCATGGACCTCATCCATAGTGAGTTTCTCAAGGTTGTCTCTATCCTCTAAGGTATATATCTTGGATTCATATCCCATATGTAATGATCTCAACACTTTCTTAACAATATATTTATCTTCTATTGTTTTTCCCAATGCTCTGACTGAGTTGACAATCTCGTCTACTCTTTGAAGATATTATGCAATATTTTCTTCTTCCTTCATATTTAGATTTTCAAACTTTGTTTTGAGTGTTTGACGTTTGGCTTGTTTTACTTTACTATCTCCTTCATAAATAACTTTAAGTTTTTCCCATAATTTTTTGGTTGATTTGCAGTGCATTACTTTTACAAATACATTTCGGGATAACCCACTTAAAATGGCATTAACTACACTATAATTGTCATTTCATAACTTCTTTGCAACAAAATTAATTGGTGGGGAAGATGGTGCAATGTAGCCATCTTCTATAGATTTCCAAATATCAAATCCAAGTGCTATCAGGTAAATCTTCATCCTTATTATCCAAAAAGCATAGTCATCTCCTGTGAACAGTGGTGGTATTTTGGATGAAATTCCTTATTGTTGATCCATTGGATTCTTTAGGATCTACCTTCTAGTGATTAGACTGTGGTGAAGGAAATTACTCTGATACCAATTGTTGGAAATATTAAGAGGGGGGGTGAATCAATATTACCTTTTTTTTTAACAATAAAAAATTACTTTGTTATTTTTAATCACCACAATAGATCAACAATGGAATTGTATTTAAAATCAATTATATAAATATAATTAACAAGAATTAAAAAGTTTATAAAGAATAATTTGTGATTGTGAAGGACACCAATCCTATTTAGAGCACTAATTTTTGGAGGCACGAATCTCATTCTTTTCTGAGCACCTACTTAAGGAAGCTACAACTCCCTGCTTCTCCAAGCACCAACTTGAAAGGAGGATCCAACCCCCAGTATTCTTCAAGAACCAACTTGAAAGGAGGCATCGACCCCCTGTCTTCTTCAAGAACCGACTTGAAAGGAAGATGCAACTCCCCATTGTTCAAGATTCAACCTGTAGAGGACTACAATCCTCCTAAGCTCCTCCATTTAACCCTCACTACATAGTTATTATTTTTACTCTCATATACTCTGGTGACTCTGCTTTAGGTATACTCAATATATCTTGAGTCACACTTTCATTCTTCATTTTTATGAGTTTATATATCCTTCCAAATGGTTTGCATCACTGAACATTGTGTTTCTTCAATGAATCAATGTGCCTTTTCATTAAAAATAGATATTTTATTGAAATTAACTTGAATTGACTTCAAATCCCTTTTAAATTAATTATGTTTTGATTTTCTCATGTCAATATTCCTTATGGAATGATCAATCTGAAAAACCTTCATGAATTTGACTAAAACTTTCAATTTCTTCGTTGCACTGAGTTCTGGTTTCATATAGACTCAACTACTGTCGGATCAGGATCAAGATTAAATATTGACCATTGATTTTGATGTGAATATATTTTTTATTCATGCCTAACTGTTTTAGGCACCTATGTGCTTCCATCAATCCACTTTACCTTTTATATACGAACAATTGAAATTACACCCATGAGTTAATCCAATGGCCTACCTTACTCCTAAGAAGATCTTGATCCAATGGCTCTGACTTAATCTCCTGGTGAGATGGACGGTCTATTTTTACTTCATTTCTGGCGAGGACCAAATATCATGACTTAATCATTCGAATAAATCAATGGCGCGAACTTAATCAAGTGTTGATATGGACGGTCCTTATTTCATCTAACTGCTTTAGACAGATTAACAGTTTGGATTTAATCAACCGTTGAGTGGACAATTCTCATTTATTTCAAACATGAACTTTACTTAGAATGATTTCGTGTGATTGTTTTGCAGACTTTCAGACTTGCAGACTCACATGTCTTCTATGGTGTCATCAAAATGCACCCTCGACTTTCACAGCCTCCAAAATGAACCTATACTTAGAAAAAAATTCAAGTGATTTTTCTTGGGTTCACGGAATTTCGAACTTGCGGACCCACATGTCTTCTTGGGTGTCATCAGAATGCACCCCCAATTTTTGTAGCCTTTAGGATGCACCCATACTTAAAATTATTTTATGTGACGGGTTCACAGACTTTCGGACTTGCGGACTCACATGTCTTCTATGGTGTCATCAAAATGCACCTGCAACTTTCGTTACCTACATAATGAGCCATACTTAAAAAAATTTAAGTAATGTAAATAGAATAGTATACTTATCCATTTTTAGGTTGCTCAGGGGACTCGCGGAAAGAGATCTGAGTCGTCTGATTCATTTTTATCTAATGGTCAACAACATTTCTTTTCTCTTTATCGTCCGATTGTGCTCTTATTTTGATCCATTGATCAACATTGTTCTTCATTCTTTTCCATCTGATCTTGCTCTTATTTTGATCCAACGATCAACATTGTTCTTCATTCTTTTCCGTCCAATCGTGCTCTTATTTTGATCCAAGTGGTAAATTTTCAAAGTCTGATTGGATTTGACCTATGGTTGAGGATTATCACTCCCAATTTGACGGTTGGGACTTAGCTTCTCCCAGCCTCTGGTTCCACCTCAATCTGATGGTCTTGGATTGTCCCGAAAACTACATCAATGGTTAGGATTCCTTCTCGACCCCTTTGGATTCTGTGCAATATCTATAATGTTATTTCTCCTTAGCTTTTTTTTCCTCCTACATGTTCTTCTGCATACAATTTTCCATGGTTTACATCAATGACAACTAGTCTTCCAAGGGTGGTAAGAAAAATTCACCTAACAATCTACAACATAAAAAATAACTAGTTAATGTAAATAATTGTAATAAAAAATATTTCATCTTTAATATATTACACTTTTATTGACACTAGAAAAATAGAAAAATAATTTCTACCTTTACATATATGTGACGAATTATATTGTTATGTACCTTAGGATCTATGTGAGACAAGTGTTTGAAAAACCATTCAATACCTTCAAGTTCACCAACAACATTATAGTTGATAGAATATTTGTTCTTAAGCCTTCATAAAGGGGTTGTTGTGCCTTATCAAGAAGAGGTACATCATGAATATCATCAAATTTTTCCTCATTGATAGGAGCAAAGATGTCATGGATCAATCTGTTTGTTCCATTATTCGGCTCAACGATATTATTGGTGTCATCTTCTTCCGTATAAGAATTAACTTGATCATGATGATCGTCAATATCCATATGACCATCTTCCTTATTCTCTACAATAATATTTATACTACTACTACTAGGCGCATTCTAAAGCACCACACACATAGGAGGATTTTTCTTTATAATGACAAACAATCAATAAAATCAGTGTATATAGCAAATATCAAAACGAAATAATTTTGTTTAAATACACTCAATACAAAGAAAATATATAATAATAAATAACTTACCATGGGATGATATGTGAACCCCCTTGAACGTGCCCATTTATCCAATAATGTCTCTCAATTGTTTTTCTTACAAGTCTTCTTCTATTAAAGCCCCTGCATTTATTGCAAGGGCATTCAATTTTCACATTACCTTTTGCCTCCATTGTCGCCTTTAAACTAGCAATCTTCCTTTCATTTTCTTCATCTGTAATGTTGTTATTATTATTTGGCATTGGGATTTCCTGTTACAACAAAAACAACTAAAAATGCAATACAAATACAATATACAAATATTTTCTTACAATACAAATTATGTTGTCAAATATTGACCCCATTTGTATTTCTAGAGTTAATTAATCCATTGTCATTATTGATTTGCTAAATGTTCATAAGATTACTAGTCAACAATTACTCAAGAGATACAAATTAACCGTATAAATATATACATTTTTACCACATAATATTCAAAGTTCACTATAATAAAGTAAGAAAATCATTAAACAATTATAAAACATAACTAGGCCAATAACAATTGAGTAGACATGTTCATATATACTTATTTCCTAGAAAAAATAAACTTTTGTCCCAAAAAAAAACAGGGCCTAAGTTGGGTTGATCCAATTAAAAATTAAAACAACATAAAGAAATATTAAAAATTTCTAACCTTCAAAATACACCCAAAATTCAAGCCATATAAATCAAGAATTTGATGTGAAACAAGATTTAGGTCATAGCAAAGAGACTATTACATGCATTGAACAATGACCAGACAATTAATCTTTTATAGATGTCGCACCTACAAAAAAATTGTTGAAATCTCTAACATTCATTAAAAATCTAATGCGCATTGACCACGTCAAAATTGACTAAATCAATGATCGTTAGACACTTTCAAATGAATATTTGGCCTTTTTTGAAGACCCAAAACCTGTGTCGATATATCGACGAAAGTTTGATCTGTTATGTCGAACGTGCATTGCAATATAGAGGAAATTGTGGCATTGTAGCGACAAACATTACATCAATAGATCGACTATCTTTCGTCACAAGAGAACGAACTTATGTCGATATGTGGCATTGTGTCACAAAAGCGATGGAGGAATAATATCGTCAGAAGTACAACGAATATCAGGGAGCCTCGAAAAAAAAATGAAATTAAAGTAATTTGCAATGGTACAATTAATTTAACCCATATCATCATAATATTTTGTTGAATTTTGACCCCATATGTATTAGTGAGAGATACAATAATACACAATTTATATTAATGAACGAAATGTGCAAGAACTATAAAAACAATGTAGAGTGAAATGAACTCGCTAGAATGGTGGTAGCTTATCTCTGAGAAGAGATGTGACGACTATGCTCATTTTCAAGAAGATGATTACAATGAGGATCAAAAGGCCTTTTTAACATAAAGTATTAATGAGAAAACCCTAAGCATCCAAAACCCCAACCCTAGAAGATGAAACACCAAAAGATTTGTAGGCCCCAATGGGGGTCGTTGATACATCAACTTCCCGAGGGTGTAACTTTTGCATACGATCTACGTTTGGGCTGCTCGATACCTCATTAGAAAGGTCTATCCGAGAAGGAAACACTATGACAGGTCCCAAGTAAGAGATTATTATAATTGCATGGGCACCGTAACGTCAAAAACATGTTGTTTAGGGCCTCAAAATGGCCCTGGAAGTTTGGGAACTGAAAAACTATAGAAAAAATGTCAAGGTGGAAAAATATATTTTGAGGCAGTGGAATAGGTGGGTAGTAATTGATGTCCATGTGTATCAATCCTCCACCATTAGTAATAAATGGTCCCCATTTCTTCAAGTTCCCCTAGGAGATGGGGAAGCTTTTGCTAAATTTGAACCTTGGTGAGTTGTTTGCCTTGTTGAAAAAGTTGGCATGTTTGTACTTGGCATTAGCTTGTTGAAGGATGCCATGAACCTATTGTTGGAAGGGTTGGATCCATTCAACCAATCTAGCCACATGGTATGGTATGAGTTTGGAAGGACTATGTCAGTGAATATGCAACATGAGGAGCTATATCAACTGGGGCTAATAGTTGGAACCCTAAGCACACTTGAAAAGGGTTGTGGCCAATAGAGCTACGAAGGGATTTTTTATAGCTTTGCTTGACTAGGAAGTGTGGAGGAACCCTTGTAGGTGAAGTAAGAATATATTTATGCTCT
The DNA here is from genome assembly GCA_009831015.1 of Picea engelmannii. Taxonomy (NCBI): domain Eukaryota; kingdom Viridiplantae; phylum Streptophyta; class Pinopsida; order Pinales; family Pinaceae; genus Picea; species Picea engelmannii. Next base: position 24,904 of record ML828065.1, on the reverse strand, counting down.
TCTACAATATTTCCAACTTACTTATGCTAGATAGAAAGGTCTTGGGTCGCGACTGTAGTGGTCACAGTGTGCTTTTGTTCACCTTCTAATTAGATCGTGAAGAGGATAAACTTTGTGGTATGAGAAATTAGTTTGCAGCACTATTTTTCCGTGAAATTAGTTGGAACTACCTCTGGTACCCTATAGAGATGACCCCCTAGAGTAACAATGACATTATGGGGTCGAGACTCATAAACAACATAACACTTCCACATATATGGCTGACCTAAAATAACATCATAAACTTCCATTGGGGAAACATCACATGATACCTCATCCTTTAAGGGCTTGATGTCATAGGACATGCGACACTGTTGGTTGATGTGGAGATATCATCCCTGGCAAAGCCACCCAATGTTGTATGGATGCAGGTGTGGTGTTGTCAAAAAACCCAACTGCTTGATGACCTCTGCTGAGATGAGGTTATTTTGGCTTCCATTATCAACAATAAAATGTAGTGGGGTCCCCTTCACTCACATGTGTGAATGGAAGAGGTGCTCCCCCTCCTCAGGATCCTCTAGTTCTTTGTTATAGCAAGATTTTCCTCACCTTATGTAAATTTGCTCAGAAGGCCTTTTTCCATTTCCCTATGTAGACTTGAAGTCCCTTTTTGCAAATCCCAGAGATAAAAACAATATTTTTCGACATATACGTGACCTAACTATTATACAACATGTGTATACGCAGGTTGCACCACTACAACTTGTGTACATTGGGTTTTGTGCCCAAAATTAAAAAATATTGTCAGGTTTCCATGTCACATCATGAGATCCATGATCCTTGACCTTCCATATACTAGAAACATTATGACTTGGCCCTTCAATTCCACTTGAAGGCTATAAATGGGCCATATCCAAGCTATGGAAAAGAGGAGAAGAATTCAACTTTGAGAGAAAAGTTACTCTGAAGAAATCATTCACTTCATATCGAGTCTGCATCCCTTTGTCCTTTTAAGTCCGAACCAATTGTTCAGTCCCCAAGCTCTTCCCTACTTGATTGAGAACCTCATTGTCTCTCTTATATGAGCTTGCCTTTAGTGGAGGATTGAAGTGGTGGAGGCCCAGCTGGAAGGGAATTAGTTTCTTGGTTCTGAGCTGTGTCGACATGGAAGTTTGTAATTCATTCACTTATGCTGATTACATTTTAATAAAAATACTATTTTCTCATCCAATTAATATCTTGCAAATATTTGAATTGTTATTCTATGGGAATATTTGTTATGAATGTTGATGGATTATGCTATTTAAAGTGCTAACCTTATATATTATCACCATATGCTTTCATTTCTTGGTTGTTGAGGAAAAGTTGCAGGTGTATTTATTTGAGTCAAGTGATCAACGATGGAATTCATCGAACATCTGGACAAGGTAGGCTCTTTATCTTGTCTCGTTAGCATATTTTCTTATATAACATATATGATATTAGAGTTGATTTCTGCAATCATTTCCATCTGTTGTGGTTTACCCCTATCCATAGAGAGATTTTCCTCGTAACATTATCCTGGTTGGATTGTTGTGGTCACAATGGTAGAAGTGGGTTTTACATCGGTGATATGTGTTGGCACAGGGGATTTACATCGGTGATATGTGTTGGCACAGGGGCTTTACATCGGTGATATGTGTTGGCACAGGGGCATACCCAGGGTTCAATGCTATAAGAGCGCACCAACATAACCCTAACTATCGGCCCTTTCAGCAACACCTGTGAAGTAGATGAAGTCTCACCCGAGGTACATGCAGGGGTGGTTGCAAGACTCAGGTGTCTACAACCTTAGTTGGGACACAGATCTATGATTATATTACTTACAGAACACATAGCATTGATCATTCATCAATATTCAATCCTTGTTATACTTCACAGATAGTACAGAGCATCGCAGTATTCACTTAGATCTAAGGTATCTTAGTACTAAGCAACAGTAAAATAGATCAGATCCAGTAGATCAACACTAAGCATCTTCATACATATCAGATCTACTATTCATACACGTCTAATAAGCACAAAGCATAAATAGATCTATCTAAATATATCGAAGCACTTAGCAAAAGCAAAGATAAGCACATCAAGTCAGGGCACAAAGCATAACACACATATTTACGTGGTTCACCCCCACCCTGGGGATACGTCCACCAATGCTTCTTCTTTATTATCATCAGCCAAGCGGTTACAAGAACAGATCCACCAAACCCTACTACACACAGGACAAAAGATATGCACAACTCGCTAGATCCTTCTTCCTTGCGTTATAGCACAAAGCCTTCTACAACTTCTTACAGTAACTTGCACTCAGCTTCTGCAAGTCTCATATAGGCACTAAGCTCTTACAGATCTTACTTGCACTTAGCATACATCACATAGACGTACTATACCATCCGACTCTCCTCTTACATTTCCTATCCTTCTATTTATACATACAAAATGGGCCTAAGCGTGGGTAAACCTGCAGGCCAACATCCCTTTCCCATTACATATTCCCAAAACCCAAAAAGGGACCCAAACGTGGGCCGAGATTCTGCAATCTCCGCTTCGTCTGGAACTCCATCTTTAACAGGTTTTCAAAGTCCCAAAAATGGTCAAATATGACCAAGTGTTCCCAAAACTTGGTCAAGGGCCAACAGGCCCCCAACACTCACCTATGACTCGTCCCGAGTCACTCTGGTATTGGAAATTATGCCTCAAATGCCTCAAGCTTGGCTCGAGCTGCTTCGACCTACTGTAGTGCTACTGCCTCTTGCTCAGTGAACTCATGGATGAGTGTGTCATCGACTGGTCCTTCTAGCCGTTGTTTTGTTGCACTCACAATCTGTTCAAGTTCTACTCCTTGGTTTTCAACTTTAGTGAACATTTGGCATGCCTTCTCTTTCACTGATTGAATTCGTTGAGAGACTTCCATCACTTTACTCTAAATCATGTGGATTTTTTGTTGGGCCATGCGTTGCTCTGGAAACCTCTTCATTCTTTCAACTAGTGACAAGGCCTTCAGCTGCGCTTGTAACCTATCTGCATTTTGCTTTGCTTCTTGGAGTTGTGACTCCAATGCTTGTAACTCTGGATTCTCCATGAGGTTCTCATAAGTCTGAGCGCTCCTAGAGCTCAGCTGCTTGCATTCCAAAGCAAGGGATTTCATTATGCTAACTACGTTGTGAGTAGTTGCCTCTCTTAGGTCTCTAATTTCTTGAGGAGTCTCGGGCACAATGTGAATTTCCAGGTCTGCGATGCACTGCTGAAGTTGTTGGATCACTTCTTTGAGTTGTGCCACCTGTTGTGGGATTCATTCTTCAGTTCTCAGTTCTATGACGGTCACAAAGAGAAGTTCTCTATTGACCAGTTCCTTTACTTCTAGCTGCTCCGCGATCAATTTCTCCTTGCCTTGTTGTAGATTTACTTTCTCTTTGTCCCATTGTGCTTGAAGAGCAATTTTTTCTCGTTCGGCAGCACTGTCCTGCTCGAGAAGTAATCCATGTACTTGTTTCAAAGCCTGGATGGCTTGCGTTGTTTCTTCCTGAGCTTGTCGAAGGCGAGCTTCAACTTTATCGATGATCTAGTGCAATTGGGCAGGCTCATCTCCTGGTTCTACTGTTCCTGTTGTTAGAGGCGCAATGGAGACTGCATGACTAGACTGGAGTACCTATTGCACTCCTTGGAGTTCAACCTCGATACGATTATACATATGCTCCTGCTTCGCCTCCTGCTTCTCTAATACCTCCTGTGAAGCATCGTTCACAGCTACAATGATGAAGTTAAAATCATCCAATGTGAGGGTAGTTTGCATCTTGGTTACAGGGGTTCTAGGTTTCTTTCGGGAGGAATATTTCGGAGGCGAAACCTTCCTTTTATTCGACGATTCCTCTTCATCCCTAGGTGGTGGTACTTACTCAAGAGATACAAATTAATCGTACAAATATATACATTTTTACCACATAATATTCAAAGCTTCACTATAAGAAAGTAAGAAAATCATTAAACAATTATAAAACAGAACTAGGCCAATAACAATTGAGAAGACATGTTCATATATACTTATTTCCTAGAAAAATTAAACTTTTGTCCCAAAAAAAAACAGGGCCTAAGTTGGGTTAATTAGTTGAGTTGATCCAATTAAAAATTAAAACAAGATAAAGAAATATTAAAAATTTCTAACCTTCAAAGTACGCCCAAAATACAAGCCATATAAATCAAGAATTTGATGTGAAACAAGATTTAGGTCATAGCAAAGAGACTATTACACAATGACCAGACAATTAATCTTTTATAGATGTCGCACCTACAAAAAAATTGTTGAAATCTCTAACATTTGTTGAACTTCTAACGCGCGTTGACCACGTCAAAATTGACTAAATCAATGATCGTTAGACACTCTCAATGAATATTTGGCCTTTTTTGAAGACCCAAAACATGTGTCGATATATCGACGAAAGTTTGATATGTTATGTCGAACATACATTGCAATATCGAGGAAATTGCGTCATTGTAGCGACAAACATTACATCAATAGATCGACTATCTTTCATCACAAGAGAATGAACTTTTGTCGATATGTGGCATTGTGTCACAAAAGCGATGGAGGAATAATATCGTCAGAAGTTCGACGAATATCGGGGAGCCCCAAAAAAAAAATGAAATTAAAGTAATTTGCGATGGTACAATTAATTTAACCCATATCATCATAATATTTTGCTGAATTTTGACCCCATATGTATTAGTGAGAGATACAATAATACACAATTTCTATTAATGAACGAAATGTGCAGGAACTGTAAAAACAATGTAGAGTGAAATGAACTCGCTAGAATGGTGGTAGCTTATCTCTGAGAAGAGATGTGACGACTATGATCATTTTCAAGAAGATGATTACAATGAGGCTCAAAAGGCCTTTTTAACATAAAGTATTAATGAGAAAACCTTAAGCATCCAAAACGCCAACCCTAGAAGATGAAACACCAAAAGATTTGTAGGCCCCAATGGGGGTAGTTGATACATCAACTTCCCAAGGGTGTAACTTTTTCATACGATCTACATTTGGGCTTCTCGATACCTCATTAGAAAGGTCTATCTGAGAAGGAAACAGTATGACCAAGCCCAAGTAAGATATTATTAAAATTTCATGGGCTCCACAACGTCAAAAAAATGTTGTTTAGGGCCTCAAAATGGCCCTGGATATTTGGGACCTGAAAAACTATAGAAAAAATGTCAAGGTGGAAAAACCTACTTTGAGCCAGTGGAATAGGTGGGTAGTCACTGATGTCCACATGGATCAATCTTCCACCATTAGTAATCAATGGTCCATGTTTCTTCGAGTTCCCCTAGGAGATGGGGAAGCTTTTTCTAAATTTGAACCTTGGTGAGTTGTTTGCCTTGTTGAAAAAGTTGGCATGTTTGTACTTGGCATTAGCTTGTTGAAGGATGTCATGAACCTATTGTTGGAGGGTTTGGATCCATTCAACCAATCTAGCCACATGGTATGCCTTGGTATGAGTGTGGAAGGACTATGTCAATGAAGATGAAACATGAGGAGCTATATCAATTGGGGCTAATAGTTGGAACCCTAAGCACACCTGAAAAGGGTTGTGGCCAATAGAGCTATGAAGGGATTTGTTATAGCTTTGCTTGACTAGGAAGTGTGGAGGAACCCTTGTAGGTGAAGTAAGAATATATTTATGCTCTTCTACAATATTTTTGACTTACTTCTATTGGATAGAAAGGTCTTGGGTCGTGACTGTAGTGGTCACAGTGTGCTTTTGTTCACCTTCTAATCAGATCGTGAAGAGGATAAACTTTGTGGTATGAGAAATTAGTTTGCAGCACTAATTTTCCACGAAATTAGTTGGAACTACCTCTGGTACCCTATAGAGATGACCCCCTAGAGTAACAATGACAATATGGGGTCGAGACTCATAAACAACATAACACTTCCACATATATGGCTGACCTAAAATAACATCATAAACTTCCATTGGGGAAACATCACACGATACCTCATCCTTTAAGGGCTTGATGTCATAGGACATGCGACATTGTTGGTTGATGTGGAGATATCATCCCTAGTGAAGCCACTTGATGTTGTATGGATACAGGTGTGGTGTTGTGAAAAAACCCAACTGCTTGATGACCTCTATTGAGATGAGGTTATTTTGGCTTCCGCTATCAACAATAAAATGTAGTGGGGTCCCCTTCACCCACATGTGTGAATGGAAGAGGTGCTCCCCCTCCTCGAGATCCTCTGGTTCTTTGTTATAGCAAGATTTGCCTCACCTTGTGAAAATTTGCTCAGAAGGCCTTTTTCCATTTCCCTATGCAGACTTGAAGTCCCTTTTTGCAAATCCCAGAGATAAAAACAATATTTTCCACATATATGTTCCCTAACTATTATACAACATGTGTATACGCAGGTTGCACCACTACAATTGGCGTACATTGGGTTTTGTGCCCAAAATTAAAAAATATTGTCAGGTTTCCATGTCACATCATGAGATTCATGATCCTTGACCTTCCATATACTGGAAACATTCCGAATTGGCCCTTCAATTCTACTTGAAGGCTATAAATGGGCCATATCCAAGCTATGGAAAAGAGGAGAAGAATTCAACTTTGAGAGAAAAGTTACTCTAGAGAAATCATTCACTTCATATTGAGTCTGCATCCCTTTGTCCTTTTAAGTCCAAACCAATTGTTCAGCCCCCAAGCTCTTCCCTACTTAATTGAGAACCTCATTGTCTCTCTTATATGAGCTTTCCTTTAGTGGAGGATTGAAGTGGTGGAGGCCCAGCTGGAAGGGACTTAGTTTCTTGGTTTTGAACTGTGTCGACATGGAAGTTTGTAATTCATTCACTTATTCTAATTACATTTTAATAGAAATACTCTTTTCTCATCCAATTAATATCTTGCAAACATTTGAATTGTTATTCTATGGGAATATTTGTTATGAATGTTGATGGATTATGCTATTGAATGTGTTATGAATGTTGATGGATTATGCTATTGAATGTGCTAACCTTATATATTATCACCATATGCTTGTGTTTCTTGGTTGTTGAGGACAAGTTGCAATTGTATTTATTTGAGTCAAGTGCTCAACGGTGGAATTCATCGAACATCTGGACGAGATAGGCTCTTTATCTTGTCTCGTTATCATATTTGCTTATATAGCATATCTGATATTAGAGTTGATTTCTGCAGTCATTTCCATCTATTGTGGTTTACCCCTAGCCATAGAGAGATTTTCCTCGTAACATTATCCTAGTTGGATTGTTGTGGTCACAATGGTAACAATGGGTTTTACATCGGTGATATGTGTTGGCACAGGGGTAGACCCAATGTTAAGAACCAAACATCAATATATCATAGAAAAACCTCAGGAAAAGTACTCAACGCCTTGAAAAAGAGATGATTTTAGATAATAAACCTCTTCGAGGGGGCAACCTCCTTTTACCCCACTTAAATTTTCAAGTACAAGATGATTCAAAATGAAAATGTCTCCTTGGTATATATAGGAGACTAGGAGGTTTAATGGCCTAAAGACGACATAAATAAAATAACATTACTAATCTAAATTACAACTAATGGCCTAAAGCCGACATAAATAAA
>ML828065.1:0-10387 GCA_009831015.1 Picea engelmannii | reverse complement strand
AGTGACAAGGCCTTCAGATGCGCTTGTAGCCTATCTACGTGTTGCTTTTCTTCTTGGAGTTGCGACTCCAATGCTTGTAACTCTAGATTCTCCGTGAGGCTATCATAAGTCTGAGTGCTCCTAGAGCTCAGCTGCTTGCATTCCAAATCAAGGGATTTCATTATGCTAACTGCGCTGCGAGCAGTTGCCTCTCTTAGGTCTCTGATTTCTTGAGGAGTCTCAGGCACAGTGCGAATTTCTAGGTCTGCAATGCGCCGTTGAAGTTGTTGGATCACTTCTTCGAGTTGTGCCACATGTTGTGGGATTCGTTCTTCAGTTCTCACTTCTATGACAGTCACAAAGAGAAGTGCTATGTTGACTAGTTCCTTTACTTCTAACTGCTCCGCGATCAATTGTTTCTTACTCTGTTGTAGCTCTGCTTTCTCTTTGTCCCACTGTGCTTGAAGAGCAAGTTTTTCTCATTCGGCAGCACTACACTGCTCAACAAGTACTCCCTATACTTGTTTCAAAGCCTAGATGGCTTGCGTTGTTTCTTCCTAAGCTTGTCGAAGGCGAGCTTCAAATTTATCGATGATCTGGTGCAATTGGGTGGGCTCATCTCCTGGTTCTATTGTTCCTGTTGTCAGAGGTGCAGCGGAGATTGTGCGACTAGACTGGAGTGCCTGCTGCACTCCTTGGAGTTCAACCTCGATACGATTATACATCTGCTCCTGCTTCGCCTCCTGCTTCTCTAATACCTCCTATGAAGCATCGTTCACAGCTGCAATGATGAAGTTAAAATCATCCAATGTGAGGGTAGTCCGCATCTTGGTTACAGGGGTTCTAGGTTTCTTTTAGGAGGAAGATTTCAGAGGCGAAACCTTCCTTTTCTTCGATGAGTCCTCTTCGTCCCTAGGTGGTGGTACTTTGTCTTTCTAGTGTTCAATATCTGCACTTTCTATCTCTTTTCCATCAACCCCTTCGTCTGGTGAAATGGATGCAGTCCTCACAGATGTGTTGTCTACATCGTGAACCTCTTCAGGCTTCTTCATCTTGCCTGGTCTAGGTGCATCCTGCACAACTTCCGAGCTGTCTACATCGGACAACTCCGCAAGTTTGGCTGGAATAAGGAGGTCCACCAACCATTCCTTAGTGATATCTTCTAAGTCATCCTCTATCAACTTGTAATAAGACTATAACTATTGCTTGTGCTCATCAATGCGTGTTGTTATTTAAATGAAGTGGTGGTCCACGTTGAACTTCATTAAGGGTCGAAACCTATGGAGGGTATTCGGGGTCATCCGAGACTCAAACTGGATGGATTGTTTCAACTGGTTGTAGTAAGTATGGAAGACGGCATTGGACTGCCACTACTTGTTCATGTCGTTGGAGTACCATAGCATACAGAAATTCACGACCAGCGGTTCAAAGGGCTCGATGTCGGGGAAGGTCGCACCTTCCGGCATTTCCCATGCAATGAATGTGATTAGTATGAGAAGCCAGCTAATGTGGAACTCATGCCCTTGGTATTGTGCTTCTCTACAATCGAGCTCTAGCTGGTTTACAAGGTACTGCGCCCAATTCATTTGTAGTCCTTCTGCGCACTTCCCGGCGAGGTCAAAAACGAATCCAATTACTTAGGTGGGCCGGTTCTTGTGAACTATCTTTCCTACGATCAGCTGACATGTGAGGCACACTGTGTCGTTCTGTATAGAGGTTACCTTGTAACCCCACGTTCCCTTCTCAACATCACCATAAGTCTCTTTGATTCTCTGCACTAATGCTCGGTCTGAGGTCTTTCCAGGGTAAAAATCCTGTGGGTCAGGGCCCTCCGTGCTCATCCATGTGATCTGATTGATCAAGGTCAGATCCACAGTGATGCGACGATTCAACCATAAGTAACCTCTATGGTAGAAAGATAACAACATTTTCACGCATGCGTTTACTTCCTGGTGTCGGTCGAAGTGTGGGATCTTCATCACATTGAGCAATGTGGACTGCACGAGGTTTTGGGTCCATGGCTGCGGGATAATCTTCGAATTATTTCCTTTAGTCCTGGTCAGATACTTATGTGGGGCGAGCATGTTGTAAGCCTTCCTGTTGCTAAGGTTGAAGTCACTGAACTTCAATGCTGCGAGCTTATCCTGGTTGGCTCGAACTGTGCATATCCCTTTTGGGAGGTACGTCATGACCAAATCATAGTCAAAATATATGGGCATGCTATCTCGGTTGATGGCGCCACTTAGAGGGGGTAGGTAGGCAGGTAGAATGCTCGAAATCAGCTTGGCATTCGCGATGTCATCTCTATGCTTCGTTCTCATCTCTGTCGTGATTCTGAAAGTTCCTTCTCCATGAGTAGTCGATGGAGAAGCTTGGACTCCTCCTATTGATGATGCTTGCACACCTACAGACATCCTTCTTTCCAACATGATTTTCTCGGTCCTAAGATCAGGGACTACTTCCTTCGCAGATTCTTCAAGTGCGCTAAGCTCTTCGGACAGACACGCTCAGGGTAAATTATCGGGGTCACAATGATCTTAAACACTGCACATGAATGAACAACAAAGGTGCGATGATAATTGTATACACTTTCTAGTCTGCGGGCTTCAAATTCTCAGTTGGAAAAAGTGTTCTTCGGGCATGGCACGACGAGATAAATAGGTAATCTTGGCAATGGTTTTCTTTACAATGGGTATGAGCCTCATTAATTCGTTTTTTGTCCATTATGGTGCGGTCCAATGGTCTGGTGATGAGCCATCAATTATTTTTGATCCGTTCAAAGCGACAGTCGAACGGGTATATTGGCCTCTAACGACTATATTGCTTCGCCACGGCGAAGTGGCCTATGTCATTGTTCTGATATCTCGGCGAAGTTCAAATTCTGCAAGTTTTCCTTCTGTGAGGCTCCCTCTGGAATCTTCTGTAACTTTTCAATCTTAGCCTTCTTATTACTCAACTTTCTAGCCTTCTTCCCTGTGAGCTTCGTCTCGGTGGTTCTTTTCCCATTCTGATTCTTATTTTCCTTGGACATAGTCACTTCGCGCTGCTGAGATTCTTTCCTAGGACTCAGGGGTAATACCTCTTCTATATCTGAGACAGATACTTCCACCTTCTATGAGTCTTCTAATTCTCTTGCAGTTTTGACATCTAGGCTTCTAGTGTCAGGTAGCTTCGATTTTTTCTCCTTCTCTTCAATCAACTGCGCGATCCTTCTGGTCATGAAATCTTTTAACTCTTGTCTTTTATGTTCCAAACTTATTTTTCTTCCTTCTTTCTAGCTTGATCTCTATCAATCCAAGATTTTCCTAGTAACATGGTAAATGGGGCGTTGTCTTCAATGAATTTAATAATTTCAAAGTCTTCCTTTGTCGAAGGTCCATTGACTGTCATGGGTATCTGAGTGAGCTTTCCACATAACATCATTAGTTTTCCTCTAAATAGTCTTATTCCTCCTAATGAAGGGGTCATTTCAAGTTTCCCTATAGCTTCCCAAGTTCTTTCTGGCATAATGTTCACTTATGTCTCTGCATCAAGGATAGAGTCAATGTTGAAGTCTCCTATTATTTCTTCAATGCATTCTTTTTCTTTGAAAATATCTGATAGTTTAACATATCGGTGGTCATTTAGGGTCTCTTTCATTTGCATAAATACCTTCTCTGATTATTGTTAGGGTTCTGCCTCTTTTGGATCTACCTTAGGGTTTTCTTCATTCAGATTCATTCTTTCAAGCTTAGTAATCATTCTAGGGCAATCCAACACTTCATGGTCCAAATATTTGCAACATAGGCAACTAGATCTTCCACCAGGGAATTCCTTAACAAGATGTCTCGGTCGTCTGCAACTGTAATAGAGGGTTAACCCTCTATTTCGTTTAAATGTTCCCCAACTTCTTTTGTACTGCACACCGGGATCATGGTAGCTAGCCTGCAAACAATTATTTCTAGGATCCTGCATCCATTTGTTAGTCCAAACATTCTTTCTATGCATAGGTATAACATATCTATCATTATGCTTATCAGATCTATTCAAATCAAAATTTCTTTCATCTATCAGTGCCCCGGCTTTTAAGCTAGGACATAATCTATCAAACATACCTAGATCCATGCTCTAAAAACAAAAATGTTCACTTATTTTACTTTTACAAAGCACAAAGCTTCCAGATCTAAAAACTTTTAACTATTATTACCTTTATCAGAGCACAGAGCTTATAGATCTTACCTCTTTTCTGCAAACCTAACCTCTTTTCTTCAGAAACTTCCACTTTTACTTTTCTTAGAGCACAAAGCGTTCAGGTCTTGCTTATTTTCTTTAGATCCGACCTTCTTTCTTTTAGCACAAAGATTTTCTGATCAAGTGGATTACTGTGCACTAGGGCACAGATCCACGCACAGAGCTTCCACAGTTCCAGGACGAATCTTTGCACAAAGCTTCTTCTTCCTCAGTTCCCAGCAATCACAATTTCAGGTCCTGACAACAGAACCATTTGTTGGCACAGGGGCAGACCCAGGGTTCAACGTTGCAAGAGTGCACCAACAAAACCCTAACTACCGACCCTTTCGGAAACACCTGCGAAGCAGATGAAGTCTCACCCGAGGTAGATACAGGGGTGGTTTCAAGACTCAGGTGTTTGCAACCTTAGCTGGAACACAGATCTATGATTATATTGCTTACAGAACACTTAGCATTGATCATTCATCAATATTCAATCATTTTTATACTTCGCAGATAGTACAGAGTATCGCAGTATTCACTTAGATCTAAGGTATCTTAGTACTTAGCAACAGTAAAATAGATCAGATCCAGTAGATTAGCACTAATCATCTTCATACATATCAGATCTACTATTCATACACATCTAGTAAGCACAAAGCATAAATAGATCTATCTAAATATATTGAAGCACTTAGCAAAAGCAGAGATAATCACATCAAATCGGGGCACAAAGCATAACACACAGATTTACGTGGTTCACCCCCACCCTGGGGCTACGTCCACCAACTCTTCTTCTTTATTATCATTGACCAAGCGGTTACAAGCACAGAGCCACCAAACCCTACTACGCACAGGACAAAAGATCTGCGCAGCTCGCTAGATCCTTCTTCCTTGCGTTATAGCACAAAGCCTTCTACAACTTCTTACAATAACTTGCACTCATCTTCTGCAAGTCTCATATAGGCACTAAGCTCTTACAGATCTTACTTGCACTTAGCATACATCACATAGACGTACTATACCATATGAATCTCCTCTTACATTGCCTATCCTTCTATTTATACATACAAAATGGGCCTAAGCATGGGTAAACTCGCGGGCCAACATCCCTTTCCCATTACATATTCCCAAAACACAAAAAGGGACCAAAAAGTGGGCCGATATTATGCAATCTCCACTTCGTCTGGCGCTCCATCTTCGACGGGCTGTCGAAGTCCCAAAAACAGTCAAATATGACCAAGTGTTCCCAAAACTTGGTCAAGGGCCAACAATATGTTTCTTTTTATTGTTCTCTGAATTTGAGTCTGAGTCGGGGCTTGACTTTTTTTCTTTGAGCTCGGCCACCAATGATTGTTTCAAGCGACATTCATCGGTGTTGTGCCAAGGGATTTTGTGGAAGTCGCACCGATTCCAGTATCCTTATATGTATTCCCATTGCCCTTCTTTTCCTGTAGCTTGTATTGGTTGTCTTGAGGTTGTTTGTTCTATGAGTTAGGGCCTCCTTTACCATACTTCGGTTTTTGTAGATCTACAAACCCAAACTCTCGATTATTTTGTTGCTTAATATTCTACTCGATTTTGACAGCTTATCGATAAGTAGCTCCCAGTAACGAGATGTATAGAAACTCCATTTATGTTTGGATGTACCTGTGTAGACACCTGTGATATTTTAGAACCTGATGTCTCTCGAAGTCTTTGATACCCAACTTAGTGAAAAAGGTATGGAAGGTATTTGTGAACTCTGACACTATTTGGTCCCTCTCATGATGCAATGTGGTCCATTTCATGTATTGGCCATCATAGTTTCCAACAGAGTAGTATTGTTCTTTGATGGCATCTGTACAATATTTCCAAGTGGGATTGGCCCCAAATATTCCAAACTCCTATGTGGATTTTTTCTCATAGTAAGTCTCCCACCAATCTTTGACATGGGGGGCAGCCTTCAGGAGTGCAAAGGTGATATTTTCCATATTGGAAAAATTGTGAACAGAGAAATAACCTTCTAGTAGATTTAACCACTTTTCCAAAGCATTCACATTTGTATGTCCTTCAAATAGTACGAGAATATCAAAATTAACATGTACCTTGAAAGGGGCGACACCTCGAAAGTGGCCACTTGATGAAGATGCATTTGTTGTTGTCGACAACTGTCAAAGGATTTGGGAAAAATTATCCATCATCTCATTCCTCTGTTGCGCAAGGGCTTCTGCAAGCAACAACTTGATATGATATCCTTCTCCCTCATCTCTCTTTTCTTTCACTATAGGAGGTCGCTTGGGTTTGCGAGAGCGGTTTTCCTCAAGAGAAACTAGCTCGAGACCCAACTCTCTATACCCTAACCTCGTCGGGGATATGCACTAGGAAACAACCAGGAGAAGATTTCTCTGATAACACTGATCTGAATTTTGTTGGGAACAAAATGAAGGAAAAGATATAACAAGGAAATACACATAGATAATTCAAGAAACATCGAGATACAATAATGCACAATTTTTATTAATGAACGAAATGCACATGAATTGTAAAAACAATGCAGAGCGAAATGAACTCGCTAGAATGGTGGTAGCTTATCTATGAGAAAATATGTGATGGCTACGCTCATTCGAAAGACGATGATTACAATGAGGCTCAAAAGGCCTTTTTAACATAAAGTATTAATGAGAAAACCCTAACCCCAGAAGATGAATGCCAAAAGGTTTGTGGGCCTCGATGGGGTAGTTGATACATCAACTTACAAGGGTGTAACTTTTGCATACGATCTTTGTTTGGGGCGCTCAATACCTCATTGGAAAGGCCTAGCCAAAAAGTACACATTTTGAATGGGCCTATGACTAACGTGAATGCCCCACAACGTCAAAAAAACATCGTTTAGGGCCTCAAAATGGCCTCAAAAGTTCGAGACCCGAAAAACTATAGAAAAACTATATTTTGAGCTAGTGAAATAGGTGGGCGGCAACTGATGTCCACCCGTATCATAAATCCAAATATGTCATGTTTGTTGTACTCGTTCTCATAGCAAGAATACTTCTCTCATTATTCCAAATTATTTTAGGGGTCAACTCTTCTATAGCTTTTGCACTCATTCTAGAGAGGTTAATGTTTATTCTCACTAATTAAAGATGGACATTGTTCATCATATAACTCGTTACCAACATTGATTTAATTCATTGTTGTTTTTTTCAAAGTAATATATCTCGAGGTAAACCTCTTAGGCACTGCCCCTCATTTTAAGGATGGTACCCAGGGTAAACCCTAGATTCTTCAAGGCATAAGGTCAAGTCAACAATTGATGAATAGATCACGTATAATCCGTCAACAATCAACTAACTAAGAGAAAACATGTCACAAAGTGAGATTTGAACACGAATGGGAAAGGTAACAATTTTTCCTCTAAACCACTTGAGCTACACCCAAGCGACACCAACATATATGTAAGTTATGCAAAGAGATAATGAATTGAAAGAACACTTCATTTTCTTATGTTCAGTATATCATGAGATACATGGTAAATATTATTACTTCTTTAGATATCCTTACACTTTAAGATCTTAAATTTCATTATGAAGACTAAAGACGTGTTTCCCTTTTCTTTAAAGCTCACTCTTAGTTTTAAAAGAAGTTGTTACATATCATAGCTTCATTTTAGAGCCTCATCTTATTACCCCAATATATAACAAGATCAAAGAAAGACATAAATCCTATCAATTTCAAAGGAACACTCTATCTAAATTCGAAAAAAAATTATACTCATAGTAAAAAAAAAATGCACTTTTGAGAATTTTTTAGTATTTTAATATTTTAACTAAATACAATTTTACATTTTTATATATTTTAATATTTTAACCAAATACAATTTTATAACTTTGTGTATATTTGTTTTTCATCTTTTTATGAAATTCATCTTTTTCATTAATATATAATATTAATTGATGATAAATAACTTATTCACTAAAATCCTATAAATATAAATATAATTTTTTTATATAAAATAAAATCAAACGAAAAAATTAAACAAAATATAATATTAAAATATAATATTAATGAATGATAAATAACTTTCACTAAAAGCTTATAAATATAAATATAAAAATTCTTATATACAATAAAACCAAACATTCAATGAAAAGGAATTAAACAAAAAAATTTGTATACAATGAAACCAAACATTCAATTCAACGACAAAAACAAATGAAAAGAATCCCAAATAATATGCAACTACAATTACATGTCTTACAAACTTTTCAATGTGGACCACAAATTCAATGACAAGAAGTAGAAGCATCTAAAGCACTAAAACTATATAGAAATGTCCACCTAACTTTTTAAAGTGGGCCACATTACCCTAGTGGGAAAAGACTCTTTGTAAAATAGAATCAACTCCGTTCCCATGGGAGTAACAAACATTTGGTTGAAGGTATTTAAATGCTTTTGGAGTTGTACATTGTTGGATTTACTTTAAATGAAATGATATATAATTTAATATATATAACATTTAGTTTAAATCAAAAGATATAAAACTTAACATTAAATAATAATAATAATAATCTATTTTTAAGGTCATGGTCAAGCCAGCACATCAAATTGGTGTATGAGACTTTTTTGTTTGTGGGACAAGGGGGGCCCTTCTGCCCAGGGATTTGATTGGTAAAGTTTACGAAGGTATACATACCCTACCCTCCTCTGGATTTGAACCTGTAACCTCTTAGGAGGAAACACATATTCTTAACCATTAAACCTACTCAAGCTGTATTATAACCAAAGACTTATTTTAAAGAGTCGACCCATTCCCCTGACCTTAGTGAGTTTGTGATTGAAAACAAAAGTGGGAATGTGCATGGCAAACTTGTGAATGAGAAACACAATTGCTTTTCAACTTGAGAATCGGTTAAAGCACGAATTGTTAAAACCATCCGTACAGGAACTTCGCACTTTGCCCTGGTCCTATTCCTATTCAAAGGCATGCAGTTTCCTTGAAAATCTCTTCCCATGACACTAAATCAGTCCCTTTCCTATCCAGAGAGCTGCAGTTTCTTAGAATTCTCTTGAATGTGATATAAAGAATTGTCTTTCCCCTTCCCTCTTCTCTACCTCCATAACAGAACAATGCATGCTCTCAGGCAGCTGGTCTGTCCTCTGCTATAGGCCCCGGGTTTCGAACAGATAACCATCTGCCCGCACTACAGGAATGGCACTCCCAATCCTCCTCTTCAGACCCCTGTAGAAGAGAGGCCTCAGTTGCCCCCAAGTCTACAGATTTCTGTGATGAAGATCCGCGTGGGGCGAAGGCTTCCCAAGATCAGAGCTTTGGTCTCTGCGCATCTGAGGCTTTGCAGGCTCATTAGTTCCATGGTTTGCAAATTTTCGGCCCTCATATTCCAGGGTCGAACCCCGCGAAACTCCTCTTCTGTCTGCCTCCGACAGCCTCAGGTGATTGGAAGCCCCCTCCGGAGTCGAACCCGCGACCGGGCGGCGTTCGGCCGTCGCCGGAAAATGGTTCCGAGGGGGTGCGTGGCGGTTTACGTGGGAGAAGAGCGGCAGCGGTTCGTGATTCCGATAATGTATTTGAGTCACCCATTCATTACCAGACTTCTCGCAAGCGAAGAGGCCGAGGGGGAGCTGGCTTACACCTACGGAGGGCCGCTCACGGTGCCCTGCGACGTGGGCGATTTCGAGCAGGTGAAGTGGCTCGTTGACAGAGAAACAAACGCCGCTTCCCTGAATTTCCGTCCATGATTTATGATTCCTCCATTTCCAGCATCGCTGCCTGGTGTTCTCACCAGTGACCACCTGTACTAGCCATTTTTAATGTTACAGAGTATATGATGTTTCTCTCATCAAAATGGATTTTATTTTATTTTTAAATGCTGTTTATATTAATTGAAAATATTTTTAAAAACCCATGTACAACTATATGTAATTTTACTTACAGTAACAGAAAAAGCTTTAAAAGCTCCACTGAAGCCTCAATACTATCAGCCATGGTTGTCCCTGCGGTCTACAGTGGGGTTTTTTCATCAATTTGATCTATAAATCTCGATAGCCATGGTTGTCTCTGCATTTAATAATTGGGGTTTTTTCATCAATATCAATTTGATATCAAAGTTCAGTTCAGAAATCATTAGTAATTCATGGAAGTAGAATTTAAAAAAGAACCTAAATGTATAATTTCTAATATAGTAAATATTATTTCAGATAT
>ML828064.1:85526-96253 GCA_009831015.1 Picea engelmannii | reverse complement strand
GGGGGGTTGCTGGAGGTTTTGGGCTCGGAGGGCTAAGATATCCGTTGATATCCTAGGGCTAGAAGCTAACTAGTCGGCAAGGAGGTTGGTTTTGGGTGGTGTCCTAAGGAAGCAAGCTGCGGATAGAATCAGAGTTAAGGTACTTCTTTAAAATTCATGCATTGTTTGTATAAAAATTTGCTATTAAATCTTATTACTGGAAATATTAGATTGCGAATGTGCTAGATTAATAGATTTTTAAATTTTACTGTAGTGTTGAAATTCAATGGTTGCTTAAATTAATTTAGAGCCATCACAGTGCACAGACTTTAAAATGTTGAAGGTGGGCCGCAATCGAAACCATAGTTTTGGAGAAATGACACATGGAGCTCTGTAGTGAATTGCGAGGTGAAAAGCGAGTTTCCCTCAAACCGCCTTTGGACACGCTCGCAATCGCGTGGTCACATGAGATCTTCGCCCAAGTTCATATCAAGAAATGAAGCTAGCGCTCACAAAACCGAGATTGGGAAGTGACTTTTGAATAGGCGTTTGGTCACCGCCAGTGGTCACGTGAAGGAAGGGGCTTGGAAGCCAAAGAAGCCAAGAACGACTAACTGTAACTACCAGATAATCTTAGGATAACACACGCTAATAATGAAAATATTTAGTATAACTGCGAGGGAAGATGAAGAGTTTGAATGATGATCATGAAGAGGACTCGAGCTGAGAAAAACATGCAGAACAGAAAAGACAACGTGCTTTTTTAAGAGTGATGCATGTGGGCAGGATGAGACGCAGTGCATAATCTGAAGGGAATATCTATGGCACATTAAAGAGTATCCAGAGGCAAATAATGGTAGGGTGGTGCTAGGGAGGATTGCAATCCTCTAAATTCTAGTTGGTGCTAGAAGATATTCTGGGAGTTGGTGCTTCCATCTAGTGGGTGCTAGAGAAACTTGGGAGTTGGTGCTTCCATCTAGTTGGTGCTAGAGAAATATGAGAGTTGGTGCTCTCTGCAAGTTGTAGCTTGCTATCAGAGGTTATAGCCTCATATTTGAGTTGGAGCTCAAAGACTGTGATGTACATGAAAGTTGGAGCTTGATTGACATCCTAAAAAGAAGAGGTTTTCACCCTTATGGGTTTCCTCAGGAAAATCAGTGTCTCTGTGTATTCTGTGTGATTGGTCATTGTATATCTATGCATGTTAAGTTATCAACAACACATTAAATAATAATCTAGAAAGAATAAAAAAAGGGAAAACATTTCAAGCTTATATACATAACTGATTCACCCCCCCCTCTCAGTTATATTTCCAACACCGCCACCAGGAAAAAGAGAAATGGGATAGAGGGCACCCCTATCTAAGCCCCCCCAAAGCTCCAAATAATTTAAAATGCAACCCATTGAGGAGAACCGCAAAGGAGGTATATTGAACACATCCCAGGATCTAATTAATAGGGGCAAGGTTCATCCCCATTTGGACTAACATCAATTAAAGAAAGGTCTAACTCACATTGTCATAGGCATTTCACAAGTCTAATTTGAGCAAGACCGAGGGAATTTGGAAGTTTTAATTGAATGCACTGCCTCTTGGGCAAGAACCACTGCATCATGAATTTGACGCTTGAAGAGGAAGCCAAATTGTTCCTCGAAAATGATATCACTCAGGATAGACTTAAGAATACTTGCTATGATTTTGGATACCACCTTATACATGACGTTATAATATGAAATTGGTTGGTAGTCTTTCAAAGAGACCGTGTCCTTTTTTTTGGGAATAAGGGACAAAACCATGGAGTTCATTGCGCCTAGAAATTTCCCACTTCGTTTGGATTCTTGAACCACCTTCAGAAGTTCATATTTCAATTTCTCAAAGAACCCAATATAGAATTCAACTGAAAATCCATCAAGTCATGGGATTTTTCCTTTCTACATGGAAAAAAGGGTTGACTCTAGCTTAGCCTTCAAAACCTCAGCTTCCAAAGTTTCATTCATCTCTTCAGTGAAAACCTTTGGGAATAGTGTGATAACTCCTAACATTTCCTCGATAGGACAACCAATTGGCTCTTTCAATAACGAGCTAAAATGAATTCTAGCTGCTTCCACCTTTTCCTCAAAAGTCTTAGGCGAACTCCCATCCTATCTGGCCACCTCCCAAATGGTGTATAGATTTTTTTGGAAATTGGCATACTTTATGAAAAAATTAAGTGTTGCTATCCCCTTCATAAGCCAAACAACTTTTCTTTTTAACCTCCACCAAGTAGCTTCTTCCTTGGCCAAATTGCCTTGTCTTTGGTCCATCAACAACTTCGAGGTATAAGCCTCCTCCATTGAGACTTTGGTCCATCCTAAAGACATTGGCTTTGAAAAGGGAGTTAATTTTGAGCTCACTCTTGTTAGGGGTGGGTTGGGAGTGTTGATTAAAATTCACAACCCAACCTTTCAAAACTTCTTTGACTTTTTGCAAATTAACATGGAATTGTTGCATAAATGAAGAGCCAACTTCATTGTGAAGGTGACTCCAAACATAATAGTGTTGAAAATATAGCTCAGAAATACACACTGTCGTACTTCATATTTCAACCTCCTATTAAGCTTCAACAGTAAAGAAATAAACCCAATTCTGAACTGTACTTAATGGACATAAACACTGAATGACATAGATTTGAAACTAAATTAGTAGCGGAGATAATTCATAACAACAGAGAAAATCACACATTTGGCACCATAAATTCTAGGCAATGCCCCTTGAAGAATACATAGAAAAGAAATGACAGCGTGAGGAGTAATTTCTTATTCAACTCTAGGGAAAATCATAGATTTACAACAACAATCATATCAACATGAAATACACAAACTTATCTCACTCTAGCACAATATCCCTCTAGAAAGTGTTCTGAACAGAATGTCTGGATTTTACGGCCCAATACAGTCAGAAAACAACCACAAAACGCCTAAAAAATCGTGCCAAGGAGCTTCTATACAGTGCAGTCCCCTGATGTATGGAATACTTGAGCAAAATTGTCTTGGAATTCATGCCAAACTGTAACAGAGTTGGTTGCCTCAAATTCTGTGCCTTTCTCTTGTTGTACGACCAACATTCATTAATGTACGACCCTTCTTGTAGCAACTGTATGGACAATATTTAATGCTGCAATATCTCTAGAGATGCATGCTAATCCCTCTCTTAGGGATGCATGCTAATCTCCCTTGCTGTTGCCCTTCCCTCCTAGCTAAGAAACCTCTCTTGGAAAACGTGACCCTTCACCTTGTAAGTTTTAAACCTGTGAAGTAAAGCAATGCATATAGATTCTTAAGAAAAACAAAATTTAATCAATGGCTCATACACATAGTACACAGAGATTTTATACCGGAAACCCTCGACCGGGAAAACCTTTCTTATATTCATTATATCGAATTTCACTATTCACTACACAATATATACAATGTTTTTAGGTATTCCGTAGATACCAAAACCCTATTCCCTAAAACTAGGATTATTTTTAGTAAACCACTAAAAATAGAAAAAACTGCCCAAAAACATTTCCAGGTGCTGCCTCGAACTCTGTCATCCCTGGGCTACGCCTGCTGCCGAACGCTATGCATAACCAGGGGGGGGATCCCTGCCCCCCCCTGCCCCCCCCCTGCCCCCCCCCCTAGGAAAGCGTCCGACGCATACAACACAAACATAGCACTACTACGAGAGATCATCAGATGCAGTTGTCATATCTGATGCGCCCACACACACACATGCAAAAAATATAACACATACCCAACACACCTTCCCTTCAAGCCCTCCTCAATATGTGCACCCTCTCTCTCCCTCATGAGATGCCTTTAAGCAATTTCGAAATGTAACTCTTCTAACTCTCGATCTCCCTTGAGTGACTTTTCACTTTCCCTTGAGATCAACGATCATGACTTAATCATTCATTGAGGTCTTTTAAGTCATTAAAGTGACCCATAACATCATAAAATCACTTTTACATTTAAAAATTAAAATACCCAACTTTATAAAATCACTTTATAAAGTTACTTTATAAAAACACATTATAAAGTCGCTAGGGAGAAATGTGCTTAGTCACTTCCGCATGCTGGGCATTACTTATGTAGAAGTACCTTCGAGCAACCAATTCTAACAAATAGAACAATTTTTTGTAATCTTCTTCTGCCAGCCACACATGGTTGAATTTCAGAGTAGCCGGGGTCTTATTCTCCTTAGATTCCATTTTCAGAGGAATGGGAAAGTGGTCCGAATGGCCTATAGATCCAACCCATAATTTAAGGGTCCAAGGACCTTCAACACGGGATTCAGAAATCAAGAATCAATCTAGAGGTTTGGAAAACTGCTCCTCACCTTTCCTGCCATTCCTCCAAGTTGGGGAAATCTTCGGGGGCTCAAGATCGACTAGATGTAAATCTTGTAGGAGATGCACGAAGAAAGCTTCTAAAGGGTCCTTGTGAAGGTGTGATCCCTAAACTTCTCTCAGGGACAAGGTAAAGTTAATATCACCCTCGGGATGACATTAGCACCTGAAAGGGCCCCAAAGGAAGCCAAACCTTCCCAAAAGGGTTTTTCCTCTGCATACGTGCCTGCTAGAGTACACAATTTTGGGGTTCAATGCAGTAAATAAGGTAGAAGGGACCAAGGGAGCAACGTGCGCCAGGAAATAAGGAAAAACAACGTTGTAACACCCTGTTTCCCCCAACTTGTAAATATAACTGGACTGGCCAAGAACTATGGAAAACTCATAAATGTGAATATGTGATGTAAATGGACCTTGAGGAAGAGGTCAATGAATGTGAATAACATTCTGAATTTATTGCAGGACTTCTGATGAGGGGATGTGCAGAAAAAGAGACCACGATGGTGGTGGAAGGCACCTGAAAAGGTGGCGTTAACTTCCACCAATAATTAAATACCGTATTTGGACTCCACTAGCCCGGAGAACCAAAAGCAGCTCACTGGCCCTGAAATTCAATGCCTCGCAGGCTGGTAGGCGGATGGCTTGATGAGGGATGGGATGGTGAACCACCCATCCGTAGAGCCGTCAGGCCTGATCAGTGCGCGAGTAATCGTGCCACACACAACCTTGCGAGAGGATAAGGCGTATGGCAAGAGCGATTAGGAGGGTAGACGCGAGGGGAACTCTGGCATTACGCAGAGTGAGTGATAGCAGAGAGGAAGGATTGCAACCTTCGCTCCTGGTCATGGCAGACAGAGAGAAGCAGTCTCAGAGCATCGTGGTCTCAGCTCGGGGGTGGCTAGTGGTAAATCCATTGGGAGTTGCTGAGCCTACGGTTGGGTGGAAACGAGAACCCCTCTCAGTAGTCGCACCCACTTCTGGTGTTATTTCTGATAAGTGTTTTACATATTGCATCTTGAAATTCATAGACTGATGTATATATATGTATATGCTCATAGAACTGTGAAATTGTGAATGATTTCTGTGTAAGAATGTCTGTGTAGTGTTTGATAAGAATGAATAGATATATGCTCATAACCGAGGAAACCACGCATGACGTACATGGACAAAGCAATTTTATTTATGCCTAGGTTAAGCTAAGTTAGGCTCCCAGCCCATTCTCAGGATGTTTCTTTCCCTTACCCGTCTCCAGGGATGCCTGGAGTAGATCTCGTCGCAGAGACCTTCCCTCCTTATAAAGGTTCACCAAGAACCCAGACAAGGGGCTTGAACGCACAAGTCTTATTAACCCTGTACAAGGAGGAATGACCCTCTTAGAATTCCAAAGTAGCAGCGTAGGGGTAAGTAACGATTCGACGGATGAGATCTTGTCGGAAGACCCATGGTCATTCACGACCATCAGATTGATGGAAGTAGTGAGAGCGTTACACCCCTTGCCCTTTTTTCCTCTATCTTCGTGAACAATGAGGAAATCAGGATCGTAGATCCCAAGACCCAGGAGAACATTTGGACCATGGATCTCTCCACATCCACGAAGTAGTGGAGGAATGCACAAGGTGGGACAATCTGAGCTGTTGGATCTCATCAGAAATCCCGTCAGCCGTTGGATCAGACAGGTAAGTGCCTTTTGGGTTGGCATTTGGCGAAGCCCGAGGGTTAACTTGAATCGTCCCCCTTTAGGACAGGTGTCAGAGATCCGGAAAGAGTCAGGATATTGGCCATCGGCATATCGGAGATCCCGAGGTCGAGGGAATCGGGACGCTATAAGTCGTGAACCCCGAGAGTTCATCTGGACCGTCCATCCGTTTGGGACGCATGTCAGAAATCCGTAGAGAGTCGGGATATTCAGCATCGGGAAATCGGAGTTCCTAAGGTCGAAGGAGTTGGGACATCACAAGTCTCGAAATCCCGACGAGATCAGAGCTGCCCGTTCGTGAGGCCACGTGGCGAGATCGTGAGCCCATCGACATATCGGGGGTTTGGAAGGCATGAATTCCGAAGCACCATAAGTCGTGAAAGTGTGAGATTGGATCAGGACCGTCCGCTTATGGAACGCGTGGCAGAGATTCAGGCCATCGGGGAAAGTCCCGATGAGGAGGCCGTCCATCGAAGTTTGGCTCATCGGGATATCAAAGATCCCGGTGACAAGTTATCGGTGCACTTTGGAATCGCGAAACGCGAAACCCCGATGAGTGGGGGGCCAGCTGTCCGCACATCAGAGAAGGATGATAGTGCCACCGTGAGGGGCCATCTGTCAACAAACCAGAGAGTCGAGATTCGAGGAATCGGGAATTCTGTGGACATATGCACTTTGGCATTGAAAACCTCGAAAGCCCGATGAGGGACAAGGCTGCGATCTTGCGAGATAGAGGTCACGTGGATTAAAGACTTAGCCCGGGAGGCTAAGGTAGCAGAGGAGCATATCGATATTTGGGGATCAGTGAACCAAATTGTTGGGACATCACGAGTGTCAAAACCCTGATGGACGGAAGAGATTCTTTTGGAGGATCTTCAGGTCTGTAAGGACCGTTAGATGTGGAGGTGAGACGTCAACTTAAGGCAGGACGTGAATATGCTTTAAGATAAGCAGCGAGAAGATCTGGACGGCCAGAGTCCACCCGTCCAGATCTATGACTGAGGTTCCATTCCGGAGCCCCCTTACTGTTCTGCCTTTAGCGGTAGGGGGGGGTCTGGAATTGGACGTGCAACTCTCGAACGATCGAGATTTACTTACCGTGATCAACGATTTCCCAGTGGATTCCGGACCCCCCTTGCCATTCTACCTTTAATGAGGGGGGGGGTCCAAAATAGTGTGGCGTGTGAAGTGGGACCCCTCCCTGTCATGACGACCACTGTGTCGCGTTTCCCTCTCACCACCTGTATTACACCCAAACGCGCGATGGGGCTTGTTCTCATTGGCGGTTCTCTACTCCTGTTGAGATTTGTTCCTATTGGCCAATTGCTGAATCGGTAGGGATTCGACCCCATTGGCCGGTCGCTAGCCCTGTCAGGGTTCGGTGGTTGTAGAGCCGAACGTTTAGACAATACTGTAGCGCCGAGGCGCGAAATCCAAATAGGCACTACGTTCAAATTGAACCATGGCCATGACCCGTGATCGCATGAGAACGGAGAAGAAGAAAGAAAGAGCTAGATTGAGTTGGGTCTCCATGGTTATTTAAGGGTTCGAGTCCGACAAAGGACCGAAAAAATTTGATTAGTTAGTGGGTATGTTACAAAGTGGTATCAGAGCATGGTTACAAAACTCGACCTGATTGGGCTCATGCACGATTCGCGCATAAACCTCGTTCGAAGCACTCCTATGAGGAGTAACTCCCTGACTTGACTCCCTTGTCCAGGATTAAAAACTTGGAAAATGAGAACCTGACTGTGTATGCAAGTGAAAGAAGTTATGAATTTATGCGTAATTTATAAAAATGAATTTAACTCTTGACTAACAACCAACGTTTGTCTTTGCACTCAAGCGGACGATCAACCGCGGGAATCTACAAACGCAGAGTATGGTGACTCACCAAGAGGTGGGAGAAGGCTCCCACAACAAAGATGAAGAGTCTGACGAAAGAAGAGTAATAGGAACCCCTCCCGGCCTAGCTGAGACTGTGAGGAGTCTCATGGTCGAATTGTAAAGCTGCAAGGCCGATAATGAAAGGATGATGAAAGAACAAGAAAAGCAAACCGAAATTAATGCAGTTCTACTGCAGAGCTTATCCGACCTACAACGACAAATGCAGCATGAACCTGAGATGCAGAGTCGTGGTCGTGTCAGTGGCCACACTGAGAGAATCACCTCCAGAAAGGTCCACCCCAGAGGTAAAGGACCAGTGCCAGACGATTCCGCTGAGAAGGAAGATGGTGATTCAAAAGGCTCTTCCAGCAGTAGGACCAGTTCCCATTCTCAAAAGAAACAAAAGAATCAAAAGACTTCCAAGAGTCATAAATTTGAGGGATTCAAAAAGGCCAAACCTCCCTCCTTCGACGGCGAGATAAAGAAGGGAGAGGAAGCTGAGGCTTGGCTACTTGGACTGAAGAAATATTTCAGAGTCCATGATTTCTCAGAGAACTTGAAGGCCCAAGTGGCCACTTTCAATCTGAACGGAAAGGCTTCCATCTGGTGGGAAGACCTTAAGAATATGAAAGGGGTCCGTGAGGAGGACCTGTCTTGGAAACAGTTTGAGAAGTACTTCCGGAAGAAGTATTTGTTGGAAAGGTATTTCGACAAGAAGGCTAAAGAGTTTTATGAACTCAAACTGGGACAACTTACTATGGAGGAGTATGTCAACAAATTCCTTGACTTACTGAGATATGTACCCTACATCAAAGCAGAGAAGGTGAAGGCACAACGCTTCATCAATGGGCTACCCAAGGAATACCAGAACTGAATTGAATTTGACGAGCCAAGGACCTTAGAAGACACTATAAGAAAGGCAACATATTGTCATGAACAATATGGACATCGGGCAGAGTCTCGTGGAGACTGGAAACAGAAGAGTGGTTTGAGATTTCAGAAAAAGGGGGGCAAATCCTCGGGATTTAAAAACTACAAAAAGAACCCCATAATGAATTTTCCAACCCGGAGTGTACTCCAGCAGAACTTTCCCTCGGGGGACGGAAATAAAACTTCTGGACCTATATTAGTGAAGACTAACAACCCAAAGAAAGAACCTTTGAAATGTTGGGATTGCGGCGGAGAGCATCTCCGGAGAGACTGTCCACACCGACAACAGAACAGTCGAAAAATTTATAACATGCAGGAAGCTACCACGGTCAATGATGTGGCAAGGAGTGTGCCGCAAATCTATGCAACCTTGGATAATAACCAAGATGACAACCAAGATTCAGTGGTGGAAATAGAAGGTATGATTTTCAACCATCTGGTGTCTGTTCAGATTGACCCTGGTTCAAATTTGAGTTATATAGCCTCTAAAACTATTGATAAGTGTAAGCTACAGCCACGAAAACAAACTAAGCCATGGTTAGTACAGTTAGCCACTGGCACCAAAAGAAAGGTGGTAGAGGCCATACCAGCCTGCCAGTTAATGTTGGGTAAATTCCCCACCTAAGCAACCCTTAATGTATTACCCCTGGGGTCATACGACCTGTTGATTGGCATGGACTGGCTGGCCGCCCATAAAGCCAAATTGGGCTGTTACCATAAAACCTTGGAATGTGTGAGCAAAGAAGGAAAGAGGATAACCCTCCAAGGGATCCGAAAACCAGTCTCGGTTTGACAAATCTCAGCTCTGCAAATGAGAAAGTATTGCCGAAAGGGATGTCCCCTATATGCAATACAGGTACTGAAGATAATCAAAGGCACTAAACCAAGCCCCGATGATCACCCTATCCTGAGAGAGTATAGAGATGTATTTCCAGAAGAGGTACCGGGTCTACCTCCGAGAAGAGACATTGACTTCTCGATAGAACTCGCACCAGGAGCGGTGCCGGTGTCTAGAACACCCTACTGGATGAGCACGCCTGAGTTAGTTGAACTCAAATTGCAATTGAAAGAAATGACGGACAAGGGTTATATTCGACCCAGCGTGTCCCCATGGGGAGCACCAGTCCTGTTTGTGAAAAAGAAGGATGGCACCCTTAGACTGTGCATAGATTACCGACAACTTAATAAAGTAACTATAAAGAACAAATACCCCTTGCCCAGGATTGATGATCTATTCAATCAGTTGGGAGGTGCATCTGTTTTCTCAAAGATTGACTTGAGGTCGAGATACCATCAAGTCCAAATTAAGGGTGAAGACATCCATAAAACCGCTTTCCGGACACGGTATGGTCACTATGAGTTTGTGGTAGTGCCATTTGGGTTAACCAATGCCCCTGCCACTTTCATGTGCTTAATGAACAATGTAGTCAGTAAATTTTTAGATAAGTTTGTACTAGTTTTCACTGATGACATATTAATCTACTCTAAGAATAGAGAAGAACATGAAGAACATCTTAGACTTGTGCTGCAAGTGCTAACAGAGCATCAACTCTATGCTAAATTCAACAAGCGTGACTTCTTTCAGAAGCAAATACACTACTTGGGACATGTTTTGTCTAAGGAAGGAGTAGCAGTAGATCCTGACAAGATCAGGTCTATCATGGAATGGCCTACCCCAAAGGATGTCTCAGACATCAGATCCTTTATGGGATTGGCGGGATACTGTAGAAGATTTATAAAAGATTTCTCCAGGATTGGTTGTCCAATCACTGCCCTCCAGAAGAAGGGAACAAAATTTCTGTGGACACAACAATGCGAAGAAAGATTTCAAACCTTGAAACATCTACTAACCCATGCACCTGTGTTAA
>ML828064.1:66174-79165 GCA_009831015.1 Picea engelmannii | reverse complement strand
ATTGAGCGCGGGGCATGCTGTACAAGTTGGGTCTTCTGAACAGACCAGAATTGAATAAAGTTTTATTATCTCTCATATATTCTTGGGTGGAAGGAAGGGGCAAGGATAGAGATTTCAAATCTCTCTTGATATTGGGGGATTGTATCTTCCTCTTGGAGGTTTATCCCTCCCTTTACATTTGGAATCTGTAGCTACCTTTGGAAGTCATTACTTCCCTTGAACAAAAACTATTGATTATTTCTCATATATATTGTGCATTGTGTATTGTGGTGTATTGATGTAACTCTTATACTATTGTTCATTGCTCATTGTATATAATTGAATGGTTTAAGTATAAGTTGGAAAAGGTTTTTAAAATTGTACTTGATACTGATTCACCCCCTTCTCAGTATCAACAATATGCTCATAACCGAGGAAACCACGCATGACGTACGTGGACAAAGCAATTTTATTTATGCCTAGGTTGAGCTAAGTTAGGCTCTCAGCCCGTTCTCAGGATGTTGCTTTCCCTTACCCATCTCCAGGGATGCCCGGAGTAGATCTCGTCGTAGAGACCTTCCCTCCTTAGAAAGGTTCATAAAAGTTCACCAAGAACCCAAACAAGGGGCTTGAACGCACAAGTCTTATTAATCCTGTACGAGGAGGAATGATCCTCTTAGAATTCCAAAGTAACAACGTAGGGGTAAGTAACGATTCGACGGATGAGATCTTGTCGGAAGACCCATGGTCATTCACGACCATCAGATTGACGGAAGTAGTGAGAGCGTTACACCCCTTGCCCTTTCTTCCTCTATCTTTGTGAACAACGAGGAAATCGAGATCGTAGATCCCAAGACCCAGGAGAAGATTTGGACCATGGATCTCTCCACATCCATGAAGTAGTGGAGGAATGCACAAGGTGGGACAATCTAAGCCGTTGGATCTCATCAGAAATCCCGTCATCCGTCGGATCAGACAGGTATGTGCCTTTTGGGTTGGCGTTTGGCGAAGCCCAAGGGTTAACCTGAACTGTCCCCCTTTAGGACAGGTGTCAGAGATCCGTAAAGAGTCGGGATATTGGCCATCGGCATATTGGAGATCCCGAGGTCGAGGGAATCGGGACGCTATAAGTCGCGAACCCCGAGAGTTCATATGGACTGTCCATCCATTTGGGACGCATGTCAGAAATCCGCAGAGAGTCGAGATATTCGGCATCGGGAAATCAGAGTTCCTGAGGTCGAAAGAGTTGGGACATCACAAGTCTCGAAATCCTGACGAGATCAGAGCCGCCCGTTCGTGAGGACACGTGGCGAGATCGTGAGCCCATCGACATATAGGGGGTTTGGAAGGCATGACTTCCGAAGCACCAGAAGTCGTGAAAGCGCGAGATTGGATCAGGACCATCCGCTTATGGGGACATGTGGTAGAGATCCAGGCCATCGGGGAAAGTCCCGACGAGAAGGTCGTCCATCGGAGTTTGGCTCATCGAGATATCGGAGATCCCAGTGACAAGTTATCGGTGCACTTTGGAATCGCGAAACGCGAAACCCCGATGAGTGGGGGGCCAGCTGTCTGCACATCAGAGAAGGAGGATAGTTCCACTGTGAGGGGCCAGCTGTTAACAAACCAGAGAGTCGGGATTCGAGGAATCGAGAATTCTGTGGACATATGCACTTTGGCATTGAAAACCCCGAAACCCCGATGAGGGACAAGGCTGCGGTCTTGCGAGATAGAGGTCATGTGGATTAAAGACTTAGCCCGAGAGGCTAAGGAAGCAGAGGAGCGTATCGAGATTCAGGAATCGGTGAACCAAATTGTTGGGACATCACGAGTGTCAAAACCCTGATGGACGGAAGAGATTCTTTCGGAGGATCTCTGGGTCTGTAAGGATCGTTAGATGTGGAGGTGAGACATCAACTTAAGCCAGGACGTGAATATGATTTAAGATAAGCGGTGAGAAGATATGGACGGCCAGAGTCCACCCGTCCAGATCTACGACTAAGGTTCCATTCCAGAGCCCCCTTACTGTTCTGCCTTTAGCGGTAGGTGGGGGGGTCCGGAATTGGACGCGCAACTCTCGAACGGTTGAGATTTACTCACCGTGATCAATGACTTCCCAGTGGATTCCAGACCCTCCTTGCCATTCTACCTTTAACNACGAGGGGGGGGGG
Source organism: Picea engelmannii (assembly GCA_009831015.1). NCBI lineage: Eukaryota > Viridiplantae > Streptophyta > Pinopsida > Pinales > Pinaceae > Picea > Picea engelmannii. The sequence continues at coordinate 77,015 of ML828064.1, read as the reverse complement.
GGTCCGAAATAGTGTGGCGTGTGAAGTGGGACCCCTCCCTGTCATGACGACCACCGTGTCATATTTCCCTCTCGCCACCTGTATTACACCCAAACATGCAACGGGGCTTGTTCTCATTGGCGGTTCTCTACTCCTGTTGAGATTTGTTCCTATTGGCCAATTGCTGAATCGGTAGGGATTCGACCCCATTGGCCGGTCGCTAGCCCTGTCAGGGTTCGGTGGTTGTAGATCCGAACGTTTAGACAATACTGTAGCGCCGAGGCGCGAAATCCAAATGGGCACTACGTTCAAATTGAACCATGGCCATGACCCGCGATCGCATGAGAATGGAGAAGAAGAAAGAAAGAGCTAGATTGCATTGGGTCTCCATGGTTATTTAAGGGTTCGAGTCCGACAGAGGACCAAAAAAATTTGATTAGTTAGTGGGTATGTTACAAACGTGATAGAGGACAAATGAAACAACGTGCCAGGAATTAAGGAAGATCAATGCAGAGTCAAAGCAATGAACGCTTGGATCTGTTAGACTCTAATTTTGTCTTGATTTAGTGAGAAACCCTAATCCTAAACCCTTCTTTCCTGCACTTCATCATCTGCTTTCATTTGATTTTAATCATTGTTTTCGGCTTGTTATGGTTTGCATTTCAGTTTTTGAATAATTTATTTAAGTTTGGAGTTGTAAGACATGGTTTTAAATGATGTGTCACTTTATATGCCTATTTGAACTTTACAATTTCAAATTATTCTAAGTCATTAATAGTGCTATAGGAATATCCTTATTCCCGTAGTGAAAACATAATCATGCCTTGATATGCACCCGTCACTCATATTTCGTTATGATGACACAGATCATGGTTTGAGAGTTCGCATGTGTCCCACAATAGATTTGGAATCATTTTGTGATTCAAACCGTTACATGATCGAATTGCTCTGTACTCGCAAAGGACTCATTTCAAATCATCCAATTCTCAACGATCATTATATTGAACCTGTCATTCTATGTCTGAATTTGCTGAATTTTAGGTGCAGGTATTTGCTCAGAGGAACAATTATATACTAACAGATTGTAGGTGGCAAATTCGGAATCCGAATCGTGCTAGTTATAGCATTCTATTTTGATGGCGCCTAAGAGAAGTGGACAGGTAGTTAGATTAGAACCTGAGGGTGCTGAACTCCTCGAAGATTATCCTCAGATGGCTCAAAGGTTCAGAGATGCTGGGTGGTTTGAATTCCTTACTACCTTTCAAGGTTATGATGAATAGGTATCCATGGAGTTTGCACTGAACTTTGATGGTCACGAGGTGGAGATCGGGAAGATGCTAATGCTGGTGACAGAATAAACAATTGCTAAAGCTTGCAGATTGGTGGTTGGAGGAGAAAGATGGTGGAAGAAAGAGCATGTGGTTATAGAGTTTGTCAATCAATTCCTTCTTCCAGATAAGCAAAATCCGAATTGGAGAAGGGGAGTTCCTCGCAGCTAGATTAGACCTGAATGACACACTGCTCTGATCGTTATCCATAGGTATATCACCTGCGAAGGTAGATTTTCACTAGTATATATCTACCACATTAGGATATTAATGCATCTAAATGGCGATAATCCTTTAAATCTGCCTTACTTTCTACTCAAAAGCTTGACAAAGATGTCAAAGAGAGTACAGTCACTCTCCACCAATGCAAAGAGCAGCCTGTTTCATCAAGTATTAATTAAGACCCTGGTCATGTCTGCTCCGAGGGAAGTACAACAACCCTGGAGCTGGTTGGCCCAATCCATAAATCCTGATCCACAACCTAGCAAATAGAAAAGAAGAAAATGGAAAAGGGTTGTTACACTGAAACATAGTATTCCATTAATGAAACTCTTGTTAAAAAGGAAATGTCTGACACAAGGGTGACAAGGACCAGTAAGAGAAAGAAACAGACTCAACAATTTCTTGTTGATACTCCTGTAGATGAAAACCAAGATAAGGCCACCACCAACAAAGGTAAGGGATCAAAACTTGATGTAGAGATTGAAATGTTTCTTGATGCAGAAATGTTTCCTGATATTGACATTAAAATGGAAGAAGATACAGATGAAGATTACAATGTAAATCCAATTAAACCCACAATTAAGCATAAACATAACTTGACAAGTAAGAAAAGTGCCAGAGGAAAAAATGGTAAAGCAATAAAAGAAAGAAAAAACTCAAGTGGAGCAATGGAATTCCAAACAGTAAGAGAAGATACAGGATTTCAAAAATTAAAGATGAACACAACATAAAGAAGAAAAAACATAGATCAAATATACGAAATACTATGTTTTTTCCTATTTTAGTCCTTATCTTCAAAAGAAGTTGCTGAAACTATGGAGATGAATTTGTTGAAACAAAAAGAGGTTTTTGTTGGAAACATGCCCCTTCACAAAAACCTCTCTTATTTTTTACACAAATATCACATTTTAATATATTCAGATATATCTTTGAGGCCTAATTTTTTGATAAAGCTACAAGAAATACTCTGTTTTTTACCTGTTTTACTCTATTTTGAGAGGCTGCAGAACAACTGGAGAGTAATTTGTTGAAACAAAAAGAGGTTTTTGTTGGGAACATTCCCCTTCACAAAAACCTCTCTCGGTTTTTACACAACAATCACATTTTAAGAGATTCGAATTGATCTTTGAGGTCTATTTCTCTGATATTTCACAATAAATAATTTCTTGTTTTAGTCAATAATTTTGGGAGAGGTTGGAGAACATATGGTGATGAATTTTTTGAAACAAAAAGAGGTTTTTTATGGGAATGAGTCGCTTCAAAAAAACCTCTTTCATGTTTTACACATCTATTACCATTTAAGAGATATGAAGAGATTGTTGGACCCTATTTTTCAGGAATTTACCAGATTTGTTTTCCTGAAAAAATTTCATGGACAACAGTTGACAAGACACCTCATCAATTAAAATTGGAGATCAGATTGGATCTTCTCCTTGATTATTTGAAACAAGAAACTAAATATAGATGATGATGTTTTCAGATCCATTTCTTTTGGATCTTGATAATTATGTATTGTTTCTATATAAACTCCGTAGAATGAGAAGTTAGGGGGGAAAAATTAGAGATCCAAATGACTTATTCTAAAACTCCTTGTAAGGCATTATTATTCTATCTGACACTTAATAGCAAAGACATATGGATGGTTAGACACTCTTAAAGAAGAATGTTTAGCTGAAATTCTTTTTGAAAATTGTTGTGATGAATTTGATAAGCATATTCAGTAGAAAGCAAAAGTTTCTTCTAATTGCAAGAATGAAAATCATGTTGTTGAGGAAGATTTTCCAAATCTAATTGATAATAGGAAAGATGACTGCATAGTTGTGAATGCATTAGATTTTGTTTCTGATGCACCTTTTGTCTTAGATCTGAATGAAAAAATAGTTGAAAAATAGGTCTTTCCTCAAGTCCTTCAAGTGGATTCCTATAATATGTTGTTACATGTGATTAAGGAGGAAAATCAAGAGGCTGCTCATCAAGAACATATATATGAGGCAACATATGGCAGTGTTAGATTTGATCAACAGGTTTATGAGAACATTCTGCCCATTTGTTGTGTACAGTCAGAACCAGTATATGGAAGTATCGAGCAACAAACAGAGGTAACCATTTTCAGTTATCAATCTACTTCTTTCTATGATCCGATCCGGTAGCCATTTACGTGGATTTATGTTTCTCAGAAGATTTCAACCTTGCTATTTTTGGAATTAAATTAGATGAGGGTTGTAGGCATGTATTACAAATTAAAATTCTATTACACATAAATAATTCTTCTCTGATTTCTATCTGTGTTGAAAGAGCTTTGGTAAATGGTTTGATGTTATCATGGCTTCATTGGAAGCATGATGTCACATGATGAACCAATTTTTATTGGTTAGAAGTAGGAATAGATAAAAGAATAAGATCGCCATCAAGTATGAGATTCTTTTCAGTCCGTTGGTTTGTAGCAAAAAAATTGGTTTTAGTTTTGAAATAAAGACTCCATGCCCAATGCATATAAAACACTATTGACAGGGGTAGTTTTGTCTTCAAATGAGGAGGAGAGTTGCAGAAGTTTGGGCCAGATTTGAATGATGTTGACTAACTCCATAACCCAATGGACTAGGCACAACACAGAAGAATGTGAATGTTTGCAGAGACAAAATATTACAGGTTGCGTTGCATGGATGCATAGAGGAAAAGGCACAGTGGTTTGCTTGTTCTTGATGCCTCACGGGGAGAGCATCATTCCCCAGAAGGGGTCAATGTTAGTCTCTAATTTTGTCTTGATTTAGTGAAAAACCCTAATCCCAAACCTTTCTTACCTGCACTTCATTATCCGCTTTCATTTGATTTTAATCATTGTTTTCAGCTTGTTATGGTTTGCATTTCAGTTTTTGAATAATTTATTTAAGTTTGGAGTTGTAAGACATGGTTTTAAATGATGTGTCACTTTAAATGCCTATTTGAACTTTACAATTTCAAATTATGCTAAGTCATTAATAACGCTACCGGAATAGCCTTATTCTCGTAGCGCAAACATAATCATGCCTTGATATGCGCCCGTCACCCAGATTTCGTTATGATGACATAGATCGTGGTTTGAGAGTTTGCATGTGTTCCACAATAGCTTTGGAATCATTTTGTGATTCAAACCATTACATGATTAGATTTCTCTGTACCCGCAAAGGACTCATTTCAAATCATCCAATTCTCAACGATCATTATATTGAACCTGTCATTCTATGTCTGATTTTGCTGAATTTTAGGCGCATGTATTTGCTCAGAGGAACAATTATATACTAATAGATTGCAGGTGGCAAATTCAAAATCTGAATCGTGCTAGTTATAGCATTATGTTTTGATGTCACCTAAGAGGAGCGGACAGGTAGTTAGATTAGAACCCGAGGGTCCTGAACTCCTTGAAGTTTATCCTCAGATGGCTCAAAGGTTCAGAGATGCCGGGTGGTTTGAATTCCTTACTACCTTTCAAGGTTACGATGAGCAGGTATCCATGGAGTTTGCATTGAACTTTGATGGTCACGAGATGGAGATAATAAAGATGCTAATGTTGGTGACAGACAATTTCTAAAGCTTGCAAATTGGTGGTTGGAGGAGAAAGATGGTAGAAGAAAGAGCATGTGGTTATAGAGTTTGTTAATCAATTCCTGCTTCCAGATAAGAAAAATCCAAATTGGAGAAGGGGAGTTCCACACAACTAGATTAGACCTGAATGTCACACTGCTCTAATCGTTATCCACAGATATATCACCTGTGAAGGTAGATTTTCACTAGTTTATATCTACCACATTAGGATATTAATGCATCTAAATGGCGATTATCCCTTAAATCTACCTTAATTTCTACTCAAAAGCTTGACAAACATGTCAAAGAGAGTGCAGTCACTCTCCACCAATGCAAAGAGCAGCTTGTTTCATCAAGTATTAATTAAGACCTTGGTCATGTCTGCTCTGAGGGAAGTACAACAACCCTGGAGCTGGTTGGCCTAATCCCTAAATCCTGATCCACAACCCAGAAAACAGAAAAGAGGAAAAGGGAAAAGGGTTGTTACACTGAAACAGAGTATTCCATTGATGAAACTCTTGTTAAAATGGAAATGTCCGACACAAGGGTGATAAGGACCAGTAAGAGAAAGAAACAGACTCAACAATTTCTTGTTGATACTCCTGTAGATGAAAACCAAGACAAGGCCACCACCAACAAAGGTAAGAGATCAAAACTTGATGTAGAGATTGAAATGTTTCCTGATAATGACATTAAAGTGGAAGAAGATACAGATGAAGATTACAATGTAAATCCAATTAAACCCATAGTCAAGCATAAACAAAAACTGACAAGTAAGAAAAGTGCCAAAGGAAAAAATGGTAAAAAAATAAAAGAAAGAAAAAGCTCAGGTGGAGCAATGGAATTCCAAACAGCAATATAAGATACAGGATTTCAAAAATTAAATATGAACACAACAAAAAGAAGAAAAAACAGAAATCAAATACAAGAAATACTATGTTTTTTCCTGTTTTAGTCCTTATCTTCAAAAGCAGTTTTTGAAACTATGGAGATGAATTTGTTGAAACAAAAAGAGGTTTTTATTGGGAACATGACCCTTCACAAAAAATTTTCTTATTTTTTACACAATTATCACATTTTAAGATATTAAGATATATCTTTGAGGCCTAGTTTTTTGATAAAGCTACAGGAAAACTCTGTTTTTTCCCTGTTTTAGTCTTTTTTTTCAAGAAAGGTTGCAGAACAACTGGAGAGTAATTTGTTGAAACCAAAATAGGTTTTTGTTGGGAACATGCCCCTTCACAAAAAACTCTCTCGGTTTTTACACATTAATCACATTTTAAGAGATTCGAATTGATCTTTGAGGCCTATTTTTCTGATATTTCACAATAAATAATTTCCTGTTTTAGTCAGTAATTTTGGGAGAGGTTGGAGAACATATGGTGATGAATTTTTTGAAACCAAAAGAGGTTTTTGATGGGAATGAGTCCCTTCACAAAAACCTCTCTTAGTGTTTACACAAATATCACCATTTAAGAGATACGAAGAGATTGTTGGACCCTATTTTTTAGGAATTTACCAGATTTGTTTTCCTGAAAAATCTCATGGACAACAGTTGACAAGCCACCTCATCAATTCGAATTGGAGATCAGATTGGATCTTCTCCTTGATTATTTGAATCAAGAAACTAAATATATATGAGGATTTTTTCAGATCCATTTCTTTTGGATCTTGATAATTATGTATTGTTTCTATATAAACTCTGTAGAATGAGAAGTTAGGGGGGAAAAATTAGAGATCCAAAGGACTTATTCTAAAACTCCTTGTAAGGCATTATTATTCTATCTAACACTTAATAGCAAAGGCATATGGATGGTTAGACACTCTTTTCTACTCCATTTTCTTTCTTCATGCCTGATCTCATTATTCAAACTGCAATGCATTTGTTTTCTTAATTATTGATTAATATAGTAAAGAATTTGCTGTGGTGATTATTTTCAAGTTTTGATTTCAGGTTGATGGTCTTATTTCTTAATGATATTTTGAGATAAGAATTTTTGTGAAGTTGACAAATTGAAAACTTCATTTTCTATTTTCCTTATTTGTTTAATCCATCTACGTGACTACCTTTTAACCAGTTAATGGGATATTTTCTATTCTTATTCTGATTTTCTCATTTATTTTATTACCTTGAGCCAGTTTTCAACCACCTTATTCAAAAAACAAACCATAAAAACCCTCAAAACACTTTTGCAATAAATCGATGATGCCCTAGATTTCCCTCTCATAGTCAAGTGCAACTTTAGGGACTAACAGGATCGAAGACCAACTGCGTGCAAGGAGTTAGAAAGTGGACAAGTTGAGTCCACTTAGAATTAGGGTTTTTGAGTCATGATGTAAGTGTTTTTACCCAATTTTGTAGTATAAATAGAGAATGTATGAGGTAGCTAGGGGTATCAATATCATCATTATCACTTGTATGAGGGAAGTACTTTGAACACCCTTGCAAGTTTTGAGTCGAAGCATTTGTTTTGACGAATAGCTGAGGAGCTAATGGAGACTTATGGAGTGTAATCGAGGGTTAGGTCATAAGCTCTGGAGCTTGGTGCGGTGCTGTTCAACCTCATGGACCATTAATAAATCTATGATGTAATGCATGTAGTGCTATTTTGATGAAGAATAATAAAGAATAAGAAGATCTTTGTGGATGTAGCCTAGGGGGGTGAACCACGGTAAAATCATGTGTTTCAATATGCTTGAATGATGTTTTTTTGTTTTGTTTATGCAATTATGAATAAATAATGAATGGTTAAAGTAGTATTTGCTAGTGCGCTGAACTGATAATGCAAAATGAGCTAACTTTTAGGTCTAGATGAATAATATAATGAGGTACATAACATGATACATGTTAAATTGAAAGTATAAGAAGTAAAATTAACATCCCCAACTCCTTCCATAACTGCAGACATCTGTGTCCTCCAGTCACCCATAAGCTATATCGGGTGAGACTGCACTGTGCACTCTGTGCACGGTGTAGCGTTCTGGTTTACTAGAAGGGATGATGGTTTCTAGGGTTTTATTGGAGAACTAAGGTAGAACCCGGGTTAGCCCATAACATCCAACAAATGGTTCAGTTGTCGGCTATAACTCATAAGAACAACCTGGAAGGGATATGGTGAAGAATATGCAGTGGTAGAAAGGGATGTTCAGGCCATGAAACCATACCAAGAAAGAGATTGAAAGATAGTTGGAAACAAAGTAGCTCGAGTTCACGCAGAAAGATAATCGAAGCTCCAGGTATACATCGCGCTAGTATCTACAGAGGTATGTGTTTACTGATTTGCAAAGAATATTTATGTTATTTTCTAGAATTATTACATGAGTGGTTATTGAGGTTGAAGGATAATCATCTGACTAATCGGATAAAGTCAGTAGAGAGGACTCCTAAGAACATTGCGCGGTTGGAAATGGTCAATAACAAATTCACACGCGCAATAGATTAATGGTTAAACAATATTATTGTGGGGTTTATTACTGAATTTGTTGTCAATACAACGAAGTCATATACTGCTGCAGAGCAGGATTTCTTGAAGGGACCCAGAGGGAGGTACATTAGGTCTCTTTACACGTCAATCAAGATCTTATTACATGATAAAGGTGTGATGACCATGGAATCAGAGAACTATATCACTCTGCACACATGGGGGAACTGGGGGAAGAACTAAGGAAGGTATGAGATATGGAGAAGGCTTTGGAGAGAGGCCAGAAGAATGAAGCAATGGATCCTATTATGACGGATGATGTACAAACCAAGGAGATAATAAGGAAAACATGTGTGACGCACAAAAAATGACCCTACCAGTATAAGATGAATAACAAGAAGAGGAAAATAGCCGAGCGAGAGGGATTGGACAATGATGAGGAAGAGGTAGAGGATCTCTGCGCCATAGGAAGATTGAGGTATCTTGTGCCACATATGAGAGGAAAACTAGACGTCATGGGTCCGACGTAGAAGAAGGCTCTCCATTCCATATCTGAATTAGTGTGGAATCCACAACCCCATGTGCGACTAAGACAACTGAAGAAGAAAAACCGATTAACCAAAAAGTGATTAGTGGTAGAAGGATTTTTGTAGGACATGGGTCTAGTGGAAGTTAAACAAGAAAAAATCAGGTATCTACACCGCGTGGAGGTGGTAGTTCAACAAATTTCATAATGGAAGGAGTAAATCCAACTATTAGGTTACCAGAGTTCCGAGGTGAAGGGTTGGAGGACCCAGAAAAACACCTGTTCATTTGCAAGAAGATTTGAGCATCTAAGAAAATTACAGATGAAGATACAAAGGTTGCGCAGTTGGAAATAATATTCAGAGACGACACACTAGACTGGTATACGGGTCTAACAGTAAATAATCCAATGAGAGCACCTACAACCATTGCAGAAGTCAAGAGACAATTAATAAATGAATTTCAGAAACCAAGTTTAGAGGATCAGTTCATGAATGAGATGATAGAGATTAAGTAGAACCCAGGAGAATCAGTCTGGTAGGTGGACTTAAAGTTCAAAACATTGAAAGGTAAGTTGAAATTCTCCATATCCGATATGCAACATAGACACTTGTTTGTCAATTCTTTATTTCCACACTTGAAGTATCCTTTGAGGCAACAAAAGTTTCAAAGTCAGGCTGAGGCTTTGCAAACAACTTTACAATTGGAGGAAAACCAGTACAAACATACAGATCCAACTATGGAAGAGCTGAGACAAGATTTGAAGAACTTGACATTTCAGTTGAATCAGAATAAAGGTAAGGAGAAAAAAGATGTCTTGTGTACACTATGCAAAACATAAGGGCATCATAAGAATGAGTGCCCATTATTTGCGCAGTATGTAGGAGTGGGTATGCCAAACCCTTATCTTTAGGAGGACCATTGTGTGAGATATGTGAAAAACATGGGCATGATCCTTATCATTGTCCCATGATTCAAAAGTATCAAACAGTTCCAAAGAGTAAATTTTGTAATTTTTGCAAGTCAGTAGGACATGAAGATAAAGACTACAGAACTTTAGAGATAATGAAATAGAGGATTTCAGATACATATAGGGTGCAATTTGAACAAATTTCAGGAAAACCTACGTAGCAGACACAATATAATAACGCGCAACAGTTTGCATCGCAACCACAGTACAATAATGCATTGCATTTTCAAGGGAAACCATATTATAAAAACACACAACAGTGCACAACAAAACCACAGTGAAATAATGCGCATTCTCAGTATAATAATGCACAACCGCAGTATAATCAAGGACCTCAATATAATACATCACGCAAAGATAATCAAGGAAAACAAGGAGGCTTCAAAGGAGGAGGCAGTGGAGGAAGAGGGTTTGGAGGAGGTCAAGAACCAGTAGTGTGTCACAACTGTCAGAAACCTAGAAACTATGCACGAGATTGTCCACATCCACCTGTGACATGTATGTATTGTCACGTAGCAGACCATGAGACAAGATTGTCTGACACTATTGACAAAGATATAGAACAAGAGGAACCAAAACAACTAGAATATCCAATTGATTGCTGTAGAAAACAAAGAAGAAGATGGGAAAAAGATCAACATAGTTACTAGAGGTGGAGCCAATATGGGAGAAGATGCAACAAAGAATGATCAGGATCAATACCAGTGGGTTTGGAAGATTACAACGCCTGAACAAAATTTTGATGCGCGCAAACATGAGACATTCAAAGAGGCTAGACAAGAGATTTTGAAGGAGAATATTGCGTCTACTTTGGGAACAAAGGCAGTAGATGAG